>JAKUCV010005187.1:9938-81284 GCA_028386065.3 Turnera subulata
ATAATCACTAAACTAATTTTAGAAGTAAAAACGTGCATGTATGCTAAAGGTACGCTCTTATCGAGTAACTCCCGTCCCTAACTATCAAATTGTAAGATTTCCGGGCCTAAGTCCAAAAGGATATTTTCTTCTTCATAACTCCAACAATTAAGGATCTAAGGTTCATCGGTTTAAGTAAATTAACAAATTCTCGGGCCTAAAGCCCACTAAATCTTAAATCACAAATTTCGGGCCGAGGGCCCACTTCCTTAGGTCCATATTTACCGATTATGAAATTAGGCTTCGAGTCCGTTCTTAATGTCCGTGAATTTAGTTATCCGTGATTAGGTCCTAAGTTCGTAACTTAAAGTCCATTTAAAACAATCTAAGTTTCACATTGGAATTATTGGGCTTGGGCTCGGTTTTTTTTTCCTAAAACCGTCCTAAAGCCATCCCGAGCCCAAGGTTAATCGGCCTAAAGTTCTATCCGTGTTGGTAATTTCTCCCGGCCACACACTCTAACTCTCCGCTCTCGGAAATCCTCAATTCATCAAGTATATAAATATGAATGTGTTTCGTAACAATAAATTCCAAAATTTAAGTACATAACATAACCGAGATAAAACAAGGATAATACCGTCTAACACTTCGTAATACGAGACAATCTATCCGTTGGGCAGAATTCGAGCCTTCGCCGGAAAATTCCCGAGCTCGCCGGATTCCGGTCAACCTCGCCAAAATAGAAACTCGAGACGCCGGACAAACCACAGTAATCTGCCATGACCAGAATCCTTATTCCAACAATTCAATCCAACAACACAGAGCAGCAAAGACGTAAAGAAACATCATTTGTCGCCGGGAAACTTACCGGAAAACAAAACTCCACTGCCCGATTTGGATCCAAACTCCAGCACTTCGGATCCTGAACACGGTTCCACAATCAAGCTGCAAACCTCTGCCCGTGAAAAAACCCTGCAACAACAAACGCATCCAACCGAACACCAACAAAGACAAACAATAACACACCCGACCACCACGCCCCGACACAAACCACCAGCCGAGTCAACCAACACCACCAGCCCGCCGGAAACCCAACAACAACCGCGCACACGCCACCATCCATGAAGCCAGCCGCCACCCACCACACAAGACGAACCATCAACACCAGAACCCGAAGCAAAGAGAGGAACAGAAAAGACAAGGACAAAGGAAACGAGGAGTCGGACTTACCCGACCATTGGCGGCCAAGGCTTTTTCTCTGCTGCAGCGGCGACTTCAAATGGTGAGCAGAGCGGCGGCGCAAGGAGGAGAGGTAGAAGATGATGATGGCGGTGGCTTTTTGTCCCAACGACGGTGACACGGGAGGGAGAAGGGAGAAGGTATGGTGGCGGCGACGGGTTTGCGAAAGTAAAAAGAGGAGATGGGATCGGTTGCAGGAACGGGTTGGAGGGGAGAAGAAAAGGAAGAAATGAGGGAAGGAAGAGGAGATTGTGGGGTTGACGGCCGTTGAGGCGTGATTGAGGGGGTGGCAGTGGGCGACAATGCCGTTGTGGGTGGCGACAGCAAGTGGAGAAGCAACGGCAGAAGAGAAAAGAAAAGTGAAGAAGAAGGGAAGAAAAAGGAGGAGGAAAGTGGGGTTTTAGGGTTGGCCAGCTCAGCCCCGAAACGACGTCGTTTCGGGCTGGGGCGCGGTCAACCCACTTCAGTCAACGTTTTTTTTTATTCAAGTCCTCAAAACGACGTAGTTTTAACTAAAACTACGGTAGACGTCGTGTTTCGTCCCGAACGTGTTTTAAGTCCGACGAAACTCGAAAGCAACGTATTACCACTCATAATTAACGAATCCAATGGAAAATAGTTTAATTTAATTTCCATTACCGAAATCTGAATTTTTTTATAAATCAATAAACGGAAAACCGGGGCGTTACAGTTCTACCCGCCTTAAAAAGAATTTCGTCCTCGAAATTCAATCATCAAGTCCGTAGGTCCTACCACGATAAGTTTCGGGTATTTTCGACCAGGTGTCCGAACTCATTGCGAGATGTCGCTTATACCCTTAAGCGGTGTTTCTCCTGCCTATAAAAACCTTACCTCTGAGTTGAGAACTCACTCACAACTATGGACTCACCATTAAGATCCCGTACTACCTCTGACTCAGAGGATAACAGTTACATCGGAGGTAGGGCTTTCCCGACGAGCTCCGATGAGGAACCTCCTAAGAAGCGATTCAAGACCAACATCATCGGCCTGAAGGAGCATATGGTGGTTCCCTCAAGACGGCGAAAGAAGCGTGTAAGCAAGGAAGGACCTTCTGGTAACAAGGATGCAAAAGATAGGAAAGGCAAGGCAACAGCAAAGGCCAGCACACCACTACAGACAATGAAGCAGCTGGACACTTCCCTGAAGAAGGTCCACACTGCAGTGATGCAAATTGAACTGGCCTATATGGGACTCTCTTCTCAGATCGCGAATATTCAAGAACTTGTAAAAGATCTGAAAAATCATGTAACTCCGTAGAGTGTTTCCCCTTTGTTGTACCATGTTGAGAAATCAATAAAATAAGCTTTCTTCTTAAATCGAAATTCTTCTGTTGCGAAATCTCGTGTTAAACAGATTAAAACCAGCAATAAAGGTATGAAATTAATCATAAGGAAATTATAAACGAACTAAAACTCGTTTACTAAGGTCAAAACACTAAGAGATTATAACAAAGCAAGTTTCCATATTCGGCGCCCTGGATCGATCGTGAACATCCTCGATCCCGAAACCGTATCGTACACAGTTAACGGTGATGTCTGTTAGCCTCGTGAAAAAGATACCCGTTAACTGGCAAGGCGATGATCACGGGAGCGTCCTGTGTCCCTCGAAAGACATGTTACCCACTTGTCCACAATTGTCCGTATGAGCCAAAAACGTCTATCTCGTCTCGCACCGCTCCGCGCTGTCCGACAGCTGTAAGCTTGTCGCATACGCACTCTACTCGAGGTGTGGTCCACACGGTCTAGCCACAACGGTCACGAGTGCATGTGACAAAGATGTAGGAACAAGTCTTAAGGAGACCAAAATGAAATAGCCCGGGAAATTGAAAATTTAAAGGTAGAGAAGGACAGATAACCTCTGGCATTTATTGCCCGAACAACAAACACATAGCGTGTCGAAGCAATAAATGAGGCAACGGTAGAATTTCAAAACGCAGACACTTGAAATTCGAACGTAATAAACACGCTCCTCCTAAGGTTATAAAAGACGGTAGAGTGAGGAGTAAGTCATCAAAGCTTTTTAAGGCAACCACACGCCCAGATTAAGAATCCTCAAAACTCAAGAAAACCTAAACACCTATACGCCCAAACACAATGCCTGCCCCATCATTAGTTTTCTTTGTCGAGGGTGCCAACCTTGGCAGAAGAAACCGACTGGCCTACAGCATGGTCAATGAACGTGCCGAAGAACTACCGAACGAGCTCGGCAGGATGCCTCGACTGGTCTTCGTCGACGAGCTCTACTCATCGCGGTTCTTTGTCACTCCAATGGAAGAGGTGATCTACCTGGAGGATCGCGGCACTCTGAGGACATCCTACTATGGATCGGCAAACTCCGTGATGTTCTTCATCTCCGACAGGCTTCAGGAGTTCAACCTGGAGTCCACTTGCCAGACGGTGGAGCAAGGCGCCTACTACCAGCTCTCGATGACGGCTCAGAGCATACCCAGAATGACGCGCTTACCTCCAACTTGGCCAAAGGTACGGCTGCTGGTGTGGAACTGCAGGGGAGTTGCAAGGCGTGCTCAAGAGTTCACACGAACGCTGAGGGACTTAAAGAACCAGTACAAACCGAATATGGTTCTTCTGACGGAGACACAGTGGCAACCTCGGGACGATCACGGTCTCATCCCACTCCGTTTCCCTCAAGCTAACCGGTTCGAGATTCCTGGCCAGCGCGACAGAGGCGGCATGTGGCTCTCGTGGAGCGACAGAGTCACGGTCAACATCAACAGCGATCCCAACAGCTTCCGTGTCAACATCGTTCCGAACCGTTAGATGTCTTTTTTTGCTATTTTAATAAAATATCAGAACCGTTGTAATATTTCCTTTTTTATAAAATATGAAATATCAAAGTCAATGCAATATTTCCCCTTGTAATATCAGTATTATCAGTATTAATAATATCTGCATTTCCTCTTATTTATGGCAAAAATTTTCCCCTTTTACGAATGCTCCCCGTAGCAAACACTGTCAACTTCATCTCTTATTAAAATTCACCCTATCCTTCAGCATTGTACATGTCCTGCGGTGGATCCATAATAATGCCTATATGAATGCAAACAAGTCGAAAAAAACGTTTTTTTTTTTTAGAAAATTATAAATCTGAGATAGACTTATGCTCAGGGAAAAATCACTTTGAAATCCCAAAGATCTGAAGCCCGCTCCGCTACCAACTGTGGAAGCCCGTACCCTAATTAAATAAAAATAAAATAATTAAATGAAAAAGAGTTACCAAAATACTCTTGAAACCCGGGGTACAAAAACCGATGCTTCGGCATACAAACATTTTCCATGAAAATTGTATTAACAACGAGATGTCATAAAAATAATTGAGATCAACCGGCTTAACAAGTAGTAAGCCATCACGGCATCACGCCGACATAACATCACCAAATCAACTCCGGCTAACTGCAGATATAAAGATAAAATATTTATGACATCTCGAGTTATTTCACATGCAGTGGAAGATGAAAATAATAATAATACTCAAGATAGAAAATATCATGCATATGGCCCTATGGATCCCACCAAGAGATAATGCACAACTACCTGCTGAAGTGACTGCGTCTGATCTCCGAGTCGAAGGTATAAGTGAGTCTGCACGCTAACTAAAGTCTGAAAAACAACGGTAGCGATTATGTGAGTCGCCTACTCAATGAACATTAAAAGTCTAAGTATACATGAAAGTGAAGTCATGCTCGTAGGGTGAGTAGCTCACGAGCACAAGTACAGCATACAAGCAAATCAGATTCACATACCAACACATAAGCATCTTATTGTATTATTGTTCTTATTATTTAGATTTAATGCGATATTTTAATTATTATAATTAATATTTTTATCATTATGGGCCCTCTACTGTGAGTCAAGTCTCGGTAGCGCATCTGATCAGATCAGGGTGTGAAACCCAAATGTCGAACCTTAGAAGGGGTAGATTCTGAGGCCAAAACCACTGATAAATCTCGAGTGGCCGCTGGCTACCTGAGGGTGCACTCAGACACACCTAACCGGTGCAAGTCTTCCAGGGGTGCACCTACATCCCCTGGGCATGCTAAACAGCATAATGTGACCCGAGGTACCCAACCCTCCTCGGGGCTACCAACCGACACCACAGTAGAATTTAGTATTTTATTCTTAATTAAACCTTTATATTTCTGTTTGAAGTACATTATGTCTTTCAGGGAAGTGTGTATGTGTCCCTGTATCATCCGGGCCTGCGGCCCATAATCATACATTATCACCAAAGCATATTTCATGTTGTATTTCATAGTAGTGTTTCATATAGAAATTAGGCATGTGAAAGCAAACAGGTATACAAATCCATTCATCGCATGTAGCAAACAAGGCAAGTAAACAAACAAACCACACCAACACGCATTCACAAAACATATATAAAAAGACTCGTAATGTCACCTCAAAATGCGGTTTATGACTTCTCCCCGATCCGAGTCTACGGCTCTCGAGATATCTCCCGTGTCTGAATACCGGTACATAATATAATCACTAAACTAATTTTAGAAGTAAAAACGTGCATGTATGCTAAAGGTACGCTCTTATCGAGTAACTCCCGTCCCTAACTATCAAATTGTAAGATTTCCAGGCCTAAGTCCAAAAGGATATTTTCTTCTTCATAACTCCAACAATTAAGGATCTAAGGTTCATCGGTTTAAGTAAATTAACAAATTCTCGGGCCTAAAGCCCACTAAATCTTAAATCACAAATTCCGGGCCGAGGGCCCACTTCCTTAGGTCCATATTTACCGATTATGAAATTGGGCTTCGAGTCCGTTCTTAATGTCCGTGAATTTAGTTATTCGTGATTAGGTCCTAAGTTCGTAACTTAAACTCCATTTAAAACAATCTAAGTTTCACATTGGAATTATTGGGCTTGGGCTCGGTTTTTTTTCTCTAAAACCGTCCTAAAGCCATCCCGAGCCCAAGGTTAATCGGCATAAAGTTCTATTCGTGTCGGTAATTTCTCCCGGCCACACACTCTAACTCTCCGCTCTCGGAAATCCTCAATTCACCAAGTATATAAATATGAATGTGTTTCCTAACAATAAATTCCAAAATTTAAGTACATAACATAACCGAGATAAAACAAGGATAATACCGTCTAACACTTCGTAATACGAGACAATCTATCCGTTGGGCAGAATTCGAGCCTTCGCCGGAAAATTCCCGAGCTCGCCGGATTCCGGTCAACCTCGCCAAAATAGAAACTCGAGATGCCGGACAAACCACAGTAATCTGCCATGACCAGAATCCTTATTCCAACAATTCAATCCAATAACACAGAGCAGCAAAGACGTAAAGAAACATCATTTGTCTCGAGAAACTTACCGGAAAACAAAACTCCGCTGCCCGATTTGGATCCAAACTCCAGCACTTCGGACACCTGAACACGGTTCTACAATCAAGCTGCAAACCTCTGCCCGTGAAAAAACCCTGCAACAACAAACGCATCCAACCGAACACCAACAAAGACAAACAATAACACACCCGACCACCACGCCCTGACACAAACCACCAGCCGAGTCAACCAACACCACCAGCCCGCCGGAAACCCAACAACAACTGCGCACACGCCACCATCCATGAAGCCAGCCGCCACCCACCACACAAGACGAACCATCAACACCAGAACTCGAAGCAAAGAGAGGAACAGAAAAGACAAGGACAAAGGAAACGAGGAGTCGGACTTACCCGACCATTGGCGGCCAAGGCTTTTTCTCTGCTGCAGCGGCGACTTCAAATGGTGAGCAGAGCGGCGGCACGAGGAGGAGAGGTATAAGATGATGATGGCGGTGGCTTTTTGTCCCAACGACGGTGACACGGGAGGGAGAAGGGAGAAGGTATGGTGGCGGCGACGGGTTTGCGAAAGTAAAAAGAGGAGATGGGATCGGTTGCAGGAACGGGTTGGAGGGGAGAAGAAAAGGAAGAAATGAGGGAAAGAAGAGGAGATTGTGGGGTTGACGGCCGTTGAGGCGTGATTGAGGGGGTGGCAGTGGGCGACAATGCCGTTGTGGGTGGCAGCAGCAAGTGGAGAAGCAACGGCAGAAGAGAAAAGAAAAGTGGAGAAGAAGGGAAGAAAAAGGAGGAGGAAAGTGGGGTTTTAGGGTTGGCCAGCTCAGCCCCGAAACGACGTCGTTTCGGGCTGGGGCGCGGTCAACCCACTTCAGTCAACGTTTTTTTTTTTATTCAAGACCTCAAAACGACGTAGTTTTAACTAAAACTACGGTAGACGTCGTGTTTCGTCCCGAACGCGTTTTAAGTCCGACGAAACTCGAAAGCAACGTATTACCACTCATAATTAACGAATCTAATGGAAAATAGTTTAATTTAATTTCCATTACCGAAATCCGAATTTTTTTATAAATCAATAAACGGAAAACCGGGGCGTTACACTTATGATCTACCTCCCGCCATGGTGGTAATTTCCTTGGGAGCTCCTTTGGCATTACATCCTCGAACTCGCCAAGTACTTGCTTCACCTCACTAGGCATGTCATCGGCTAGTGTTGTGTCTTCGTTGAGCATTAGTGTGGCTAGGTAGGTTAGCTCGTTCCTCCGGATCCCTTTCTTGAGTTGCATGGCCGAAATGGCCTTCTCCTTTAGTGTCTTCTCACGAGCCACCGATACCACACAAGACTTGTCCCCCTCCTCAAGGATAAGAGTGTTGGCACTTGGCACGGGGACGGCCTTGGTGTGATCAAGGAACTCCATGCCTAGCATAATGGGATAATCATCCATGGGCATAACAGAAAAATCGACTTTGCCTCGCCAATTGTCGATACACATGTCCACCCCTCGTGCTACTCCATAGATTGGCTTGGCCTCCGAGTTTACGGCTTTCAATTGTCCACGTTCCTCCTCATATTTGATGCCGAGCCTTCTAGCTTCATCCTTCTCAATGAAGTTGTGGGTAGCCCCCGTATCAATTAGGGCCCGAGTTTGCTCCCCATTAATGGTTGGCATTGCATACATACGGCCCTTGTGCTCCACCTTAGCACGCTCTGTGGTGGCCTTTACTGCATTGAGCAGTCTCAACGAGCACACCTTTGGTTCCTCGGTACTCTCCTTTTCTTTCCCTTGGACAAGGGCTGCTAGCTTGTTTCTCTGGGGACAATCCACAGCCCTGTGTGGACCTTCACAGTGGAAGCACCCAGAGTTGAACTTCTCCTTCCCCTTGTCGCCAGTGAACTTGCCTCCCTTGTAAAATGGCTTGCCTTTGAAGGGTGGCTTGGAGGTGCCTTCCTTGGTCTCCTTGGGGTAGCTGGGTGCTCCCCCACCTTTGCCCTTGTGTTCCTTGAATCCTTTAGACTTGGGCGCTTCCGGCTTCTTAAACTCCACCAATGATTCCGCCGTGGCAATCGCGGTGGTAAGGTCTTGCACCCCTCGCCTTTGCAACTCCAGCTTGGCCCGATTTTGCAGGCCATCTAGGAAAGCATATAATGCCTCCTTGTCGGGCAAGTCGGGTAACTCCAGCAAAAGTTCCGTGAACTCCTTCACATAGTCCCGAATGCTGCCACTGTGAGAAAGCCGCCGAAGCTTCCCACGTGCTTCTAGCTCCACATTCTGGGGATAGAATTGAGCCTTGATCTCCCGCTTGAAGTCTACCCAGGTATTAATCTGAGCCGTGCCTCTTTCAATATCGGCATACCTGTGTCTCCACCAAAGCATTGCCGTATCATTAAGGTAGAGGGACGCGGTGCTCACTTTCTTCGCTTCATCCCGAATACCTGTTCCATCAAAGTAGCGCTCGCAATTGAAGAGGAAGTTGTCAAGCTCCCTTGCATTGCGAGCACCATTGTAGGCCTTCGGCTTTGGCACATCAAGCCTCGGCTCTGTAGTAACCATCACACTCCCTTGTGCGACAGCCCTCTTGTACACAGCAAACTCACCCTTGAGTTCTTGCATGTCCTCCATGACGGTAGCAAGTTGGGGGCTAGGATCGTGTCTTGCTGAGACTTGTACTCGCCTAGCTCCTTGCCAAACGAGTCCATGACGCTGTTGAGGGCACCTTGCATCTCCCCACGAAGCTCTTCTTGGTCCCCTGACTCGAGCTCCTCGATGCGTTGTTCGTACCCGTCAACTTTGTCCATAAGCTCTGCCAAGCCATCAGCTGTCCTGGCGAGCCTTTCCTCCACTCCGGATAGACGATCTTTGTCCACGGTCTTCTCCCTAGAAGCCTTCTTGCCACCCCTGGTCGGACGTTGTTCCTCCCTCGGAACATGCTCCCCCTCAACAACAACTTGCTCGCTAGTTGTGGCCATCTCTTCTACTTCCAAGCTATCGAAACTTGGCTCCGCTACCAACTGTCACAGACTTAGAATTTTGGGATGTTAGTCCGTGCGGTCTTAGGCAACTCTCACTCAAACTCAAGCCTAAGTCATCCTTAACCCTCACAATGAAGCTTGGTAAAAGAACCAGCTTAAGATAACAAAAGAACTAGCAGGTGTTTGGAAGGAATAAACTGATTGTATTACTCATCTCAAGTATACAAAGTACAGTTGTGTGTACAAAAGAATGGATGATTACAGATGAGGAGCCTTTCCCTTTATATAGCCAAACTCGGCCCCCCAGCAGATGGCTAGGATCGGCCCTCTAAAGCAACCCACGATCTAACGGTGGAGACAAGGCCTGAAGGTCTGCCCAGGAGCGTCTGTCCATGCCTGCCATCTATGGGAAATGTCTGCCCATGCTTGCCCACAAGTGAGTGCTTGCACATGCTGCACATGCTTGTACCCCACTGAGTTTCTGCTCATATCAGGCACGCTTGTCCCTCACTGAAGGTCTGCACCTGCCATATGTGCTTGTCCACAAGTAGAGCCTAGAGGGTTCTATAGAGAATTCCGCCCCCTGCTAGGTTTGCAAGCAAATGGTGTGACATTCTCCCCCACCTATCTCGCCAACGCCAATGTGACGGAATCCCACATCGGAAAGGAAGAGGAAGGTCTTGGGCCATATATACAGGGGTGCTGCACACCCCACTAGGTTGACCTTTTGGGAGAGGGTAATGACCCCGTGACAACTGGTAGCGGAGCCGACCCGACCCAACTCCGATGTCACGCCAAGCGCTCCATGGGGACGGAGTAGGCAGGGTGCCCGGTCAACGACGAGGGCGTCGTCGGATTCGGTGGGGGAGAATGTGACGGAATCCCACATCGGAAAGGAAGTGGAAGGTCTTGGGCCATATATACAGGGGTGCTGCACACCCCACTAGGTTGACCTTTTGGGGAGAGGGTAATGACCCCGTGATACCCAGTCTCTCATCACGCCACCATCCATTTCATGTAATTGTATTTACTATATATATTATATATCTTACGGTTGGGGGTTGAATTAGCCTCTAAAACAATTTTCAAGAACATTCGTGTAGAAGACTGCTACACAAATTCTTGGTTTTCTAAGAACAAAAGAGAGGTTGAAAGAAAGAGATGAGAGCAAACACACACAACAACAATAATACCAATTTAGAGTGGTTCTCTCTAAATCCTATGGGTACATCCACTACTCAAGGATTCCCCTTGAGATTTCCAAAATCTACTATATGACTTTTTCCAAAGTGAAGTCCAACCTTTTACAACTAAGCTTTTTCAAAAGATCAGGCTCAAACCTTTACAAGAGTTTTCCCAAGGCTCACTCTCCAACCTAGGCTTTTGCTAAGGCTCAACTCAAACCTATACAAGAGTTTTCTAAAGTTCACTCTCTAACCTATACCCAAAGCTTTTTCAAAAGGCTCAAGCTTCAAACCTATTCAACCCCTCAAGTAAAATTTCCCCAATCCTACTCAAGGTATGATTTTCCAACAACCAAAGAGTGACTCACTCTTTGTTTACAAGATAAGGTCAAAGATATCACAAAGGTTTTAAGCCCAATGATGAAAGCAAGAATTAAATCCCCTCAAAAGAAAAGTATTCAATAATCTAGGCTCAATAATCTCTCAAAGATTGTGTGCACAAGACAAGGTCAATAAGGAGGTTTCTCACACTTGTAATCTCTTGCTCTAAGTGTATATGAGGGTAGGAAGTCTATTTATAAGCTCCAAATACAAGTAGGTACTTAACAGTAAAAGACCCTTAACATAGACTTGCCTCTTGACAGATTTATATAGGAGACTCCTATACGAATTTTCACTGGAAGGTTTGGTCTTTTTCCAAACAACTAGCCGTTGGAATTTCAACTTCCTATCCACTTCTTGACTTGTCTTCTTGTTATAATAGGACAGAAAAACGTCCATAAATCCCTCCTTTATAGGTTTTTGAAGCTCTTTGATTGGTGGAGTAGAAAACCCCTAACTTGAAGGACAACTCCCTTATCTTTTCTTGATGGATGAATCTAGCCACAAATCTATCCATATTGTGCTCCATCTTGCAAAATAATTGACAGCTATGTAGAGGCTCCTTCTTTGTCCTGATTTCTAGTTTGAACTTTTGTACAAGGAAAGGACAATGGTGTTGTGGAAAAGAAGATAAATAGTAACAAAGAAAAACTTTCCCTCTTTTCCTTTTGTCAACTTGTGTATGTGTATGGCCTTAAAAGACCCATTGTGCAACGGTCATAAATGGCTCCACTAAAGCCAACACATGACTTCTTAAAGGAGCTCAAATATTTAAACCAAATGGTGAGTTTTAACCATAAATAGGAGATACAAGCTTGAGCTTTATAATACCATCAATACTTATGGGCTTTTGAAATAATTTAACAACCTAAAGTCCATCATATCCATCAAGTGTAAAGATGCTAAGCATAACTAAATTGGACTTGGACACATATATAAGTTGGGCTGAAAACAAAGTTCAAATCTTATATAACTTGTCAACATTAAATCAAAAGATGAGATGAAAGCAAGTAATGGCCCAACGACATTATGTATGACTTGTTTGAAAATGCTTAACAAATTTTTGACATAAGCAAAAACAATAATTAAGCCCATGGAAAAATGCAAGGATTAACATTCTCCCCTTTTTTGATTATGTCAAAACCTCATGGATTGCTTTATGTAATGCATCAAATAGAATATTTCTTTTATATAATGCGTTAAGTAGATTTTTGCAAAATATTGTCATATATACTATGTTCTCCCCCTTTTTGACATCAATCAACAAAGGGATAAATAATATAAGTATCTCCCCCTTACTAAAACAAGTTTAGAATCATATCACCAAAAGAAAAATACAAGCAAAATGAGTTAAACCAAACATAATTAGCTCTCCCTATTTAAGCAAATATTTGCAATATAAGTACATAGTAATAATGATATATCACATAAGTAACCAAATTACCAACTACATGCCATGCTCAATGCATTTAAAAAAAAAAACCACCATATGTAGATGAAAATATACTATTGTAATGAACTCTCACAAATTTGAAGGTTTTGGTAGGCTTGGTAAAGTTTGTATATAGGTTAATCACCAAAACAATTGACTCTTCTCGGGTTTGAAAATTTGTGTAGGTGCCTTCTACCCAAATTTTGAACAAATTTCACTTGGTGTTCTCGGATTGCAACATTTGTATAAGTGCCTTCTACACAAATCCTGAGTTGACTGTTTTGGGTGCTCTCGGGTTGCAACATTTGTATAGGTGCCTCCTATACAAATCCAGAGTTGACAGTTTTGGTTGCTCTCGGGTTACACCATTTGTATAGGTGCCTGCTACACAAATCTTCTAACTTTATCCATGATCCACTTGTTTCCAAATCTTTCAACAATCAATTTGAAATTGAATGCTCAAAAACTCTTCCCAAAGATGTTCTTTATCATTTCCCATGAATGATATGCATGAATGCAATGTGCATCAATCAATTAAATAAGAATAAAAAACACAATAAAAGGATACGAAAAAGGATACAAAATGGTTCAAACCAAAGGATGAGTATTCTTAATCATTAATCACCACTCATTCTTGCTTTCCTACAAAGAGAAATCAAATTTTTGGTACCCAATTCATCTTGGGTCCATTGAGGTTAGTCATGGTACCTTTTGGTACCCAAACATACTTGATATGACAATTCCTTTGTCTAAACATGCAAGTACGAATATCATGGCCATATTTGCCACAAAAATGACATGTTATAGACGGAATAAAAGATGATGCGACAAAGTTACCATAACCAAATGTTCTTGCATTGTAAGAAGATTGCCTATTACCACAGGTGTATGCCTTAGAATTGTAATAAAACGGTCTAGCACTATGTGCTTTTGATCTAGCGTTGAGATCATAAGACCTTGTATTGTGTGAAAATGATCTAGCATTGTGAGCATGTGGTCTTCTTCCATGTGTATATGATTTAGTTTGATAGACATATGATCCTTTATCATAAATATATGGTCTAGCATATGCTCTCCTTCTATATGCTTATGAACTACTATGATGAACATGTGATCTTGTTTTATGAACATGTGGTCTAGCATCAAGAGCATATGATTTAGCATGTTCATAAGATGTAGCATGATGAGAAAAAGATGTAGCACCATGTTCATATGTCTTAGTATTAAGCACAAAAAGTTTAGCATCACATGTCACACTAGATGTGTTAGTGTAATGCCCAAAAGCCAATCATTGGATGATTATATTTTAAGTTATGTATTTTTTATTAAGGTTTTATTCCAATAAATATGTTTATCTATGATAAATACTTGCACATATTTATAACCTAAGAATATTTTATATTCTTGAATTGTCCCTAGTCGATTATTATTATGGATAGGTTGTAATAATAAATTAAGACTAGCGTATGTTGAGAATTATATGAGATATGAATTCTACATACGGGTACAAGTTAGAGAACTTGTGGACTGAACCGACCCGACATAAGAACACTACATGGACTGTTATATATTGTCATTAGTAGTTCTTATATGTATTGTCCTTAGACCTGAGATCATCCAGGTTCCCAACATGTGAGTCGTATACTTTGATATTACTCTTGGTCATTTGTAAATGAGTAGACCTAAGAGTAATCATTGGGTATATGATATAGTGTGTAGTGGGTTTCGTATGATCAAGATGGGATTCGTCCAACCATATAACGGGTATCTTATCAGTTGGGCCCCTTGATAGAGTTGAACTGTAAATGCATGGCCATGCTCGGATTAAGTGATATGGGGATATCATTTGTATCCGTTTTACACAGTTAACTCGGGGATCAAGAAACCTTAGATTAAATATATACAAGAATGACATATTCCATGTCTTGTGTTTGATCTTGATAATGAGACGAAAGGATAATGACATTTTTCCGAGGCATAATGAATCAGTACTGATCTTGTCCTTTGGGTAGCAATGATGTGTTGCTAGACACCGCTCATTGTTTATAATTGTGAATAAGAGTTTACAATTATTGCCAAATGTCACAAGTGCCTACAGGGTCACACACTTAGAGCTGTTGATTCGAGCTAGTGGTTAGAACATGGTTGGACCATGATTCGACCAGGATATTGACCTAGTGGTTAGACCATGGTTGGACCGGGTCGTTTTGGGTTGATTTGGTTCACTAATTACCAGAATTATTGAACCAGAATTAATGTCATATGATGTGTAATCCCATATATATGATGATATATATAATTAATGCTTAATGGAGCATTACGGCATAGTGGAGACATGATTAGAGATAAGGCATAATCATGATGGTTAATGCATGATGATGTTGGCCATTGTCTCATTAAACTATGCATTACAAGTGTGTATAAAAGGGTGAGTGTATAATCAGATTATACACATTCATTTTCAGCTTAGAACACACACTTCATTCTTGAGAAAGATACACATCAAACACTAGTCTCTAGCTCTCGGAAATTCTGCAACTAGCACTGCGGTTCGGGAGTGCTCGGGTTAGTGATCGTGTGACGGTTGCTAGCAGTCATCAACAGTTCGTGTGGATACCGTAGAGGAATCAGATTGTTGTCTGGTTCTTGCTGATTTGACACTACAGTTGAGTGAAAGAACTCAACCAAATCCAAGTACGAAATTTTTGTTATTCGGTTTACCCCGTTTCACATGGATCCTCCATTAGTTCCTGGTCTTTCCGCTGCGCATTATGTCTCCTTGTTTGGATACCCGGCAACTTACAAGATGCACCAAGACCTTCTTTTTGCGTTGGGTGTCTTTGTTGTCCCAAGAGAAGATTAAGACCATCTTTACCACTAGTGAACTTTTCTAAAGTACTTTTCAAATCAACAACTTGAGACTTAAGAGAATCATTCTCTTTACCCAATACATCACAAGCACAAACATTAGATGTTATCTTCCCATTAAGCTCATTATAAGAAGTCTTAAGAATACTCTTCTCTTTTTCAAGAGCTTCAAGTTGCTTCTTATATGCAAGATTCTTTCTCAAAGACTTTTCAAGTTCATCATGCAAGCTAAGAAAAGCATCATGTAATTCTTCAAAAGTAAAGTCATCGGATGAATCCATCACCTCATCATCTTCAAGAGCCATAAGACATATGCTTGTTTGTTCTTCGATTTCGGATCCACTTGAGCTTGAATCAAGATCATCTCATGCCATCATGACTTGATTGGTTTCCTCATGAGTGGTGCACAAAAGCTTCCAAATGTCATGAGCGGATTTACAAGTTCTAACTGTGACACCCGGGGTCTATGAGGGCGGGAAGTGTACGCTGGTGCCGGGATGAGCATGGACAAGGAGCGGCTTCTGGCAGGCTTCTAGACGGAGGGGCACAGGAATGAACCGAATCCACACCGGAATAGGAGAGATCCTGAGACTGTGTAGGGATGGGGCTGCACAGTTGGAGCGATTTCGTAATTATATGGGTATGGGACTGTATAATTAAGAATAGCTTAAATGAAGTGATTTCAAGGTTGTATAGGTATGGGACTATACGATTGAGAATAGCTTAAACAGTTTGATGGGTACTAGCTATATCAACAAGGTGCACCTACCTTTTCGGTGCTCATTCTAGAAAAACTCCAAAGTTAAACGTGCTTGACTTGGAGCAATTCTAGGATGGGTGACCTCCTGGGAAGTTTTCCTCGGAAACGTGCGAGTGAGCAAAATGCATGTTGGAAAGGTCCCGTGTTGGTCTGTAATGACAGTCGACAAGTCGGGACGTTACACTAACTCTCTCTAATTCCACCAGGGGGGGGAGCCTCTACAACAATTTTCAAGAACATTCGTATAGAAGACTGCTACACAAATTCTGGGTTTCCTAAGAACAAAAGAGAGGTTGAAAGAAAGAGATGAGAGCAAACACACATAACAACAAAAACAAATCTAGGAGAACAAATTGGAAAAGAGCCTTGAGCATCTCGATCTTGGATTGATTGGAAAGGAGTTTGTTGTTTGGAAACAAATCTTCTTGGCATGAAAATTTGGTTCGTTTTGGGTTACATCACCTGACACTACTTTCTGGACCTTCTATTTGGTGGAATCTAGGTTACATTGTTCAAACATCCATTCGGCCACCTTTATTTTGGTGTAATTTGAGTTACATCCTCCAAACACCCATTCAGCCATTTTTTTTATTTTGGTATTTTTTTTATTATTAAAAAGAAGGGAGGGATGTCGTTTCAAAACACACCGCTTTATTACATTACCAAATAACAAACTCTATTCTATCCATCTCTTTCTCTTTTAGCCGTCAATCTCAAACCCACAAAAATCCCCAATTACACAGACCCTGGTTGCCATCTACACAAAGCAAATCACCACCACACCAAAATTCACTGGCTACAATTAGATTCAAGACACCAAGAGTGTTGCTTCACTGATGGGTTTGTGGATTTTGTTGATTCATCACTGTGCCGCCTCCGCCATCTGCTGAAATAGATCCACCGTCGTGCTGCCGCGCTTGACCGGAGATATATTCCCCATGAACGAAGCGAACAGCCCACGAAGCCTCGACGTCAACGCCTCCATCTGACCCAGTTCCTACAATCGAGTTCACCTCTATATTTGACTCGAATTACTACTACTGACACGACTTTGGCCACATCTACTTATGCTCAGCCTTAATCTCTAGTTCCAACTAATCAAAACGATTTGAGAATGCTCAAGACCCCAACTTTGTCTTAATTCCGAAATCTCTAAGATCATAATGCATGCATGCATCACATACTATTAATTATTTTGGATTGTATTACTACTCCAGTCATTATTCTATCATGCTACAATGATGCTATTTTTGTTCATCTCTTTTGTATTGTGATTCTCATTGTTGCTGTCTAGGAAATTAATCTAGTCCTTTATTTGACGATTTTTTAATAAGCCATTAGTACAACTTTTTCAATTCTATCTATGCTAATTTATTGTTCTGGTATGACATTTACTCTATATTTTTTTCCTACAGCCTTTAAATTAACCATATGGTGTTGATGCTTTCAGTTTCATAAATTTTGTAGCATCCTACTTTGGCTTGGTCTGTGTCTTTATGCATATTTTTTTAAAGGCAGTGATTTGTTTTATAACATTAGGTTGTTTCAGCAATCATCTTTCTTGACACTTATGCATTTCCATAAGAGAGCCTACTTCTATGACTCTATGAATGCTCTTGATACGATCTGTTTATAGACTAATATACATATGGCCATTAACTTCTTGTTACCTCTCTAATTAATTCTTGCTGTATTTGTTTTTGTTGCAACTTGGTTCATGCCATTTTGATTATTAACAACAGGGGAGAGAAGAATGGACGTACTTATGCTTGTTTGTAAAAATTATATTTTTTTTTTTTGCCTTGATGCGTTTCAGCCTATATATGCTAGATATGTCTCTATTCTTGAGCAATGTGTCCATAATATTTCAGCTTATTCATGCGTATATCTGCATTATTTTGAGTAATGCAATTTCGTCTTGATCTTTATTTTATCCAATATACTTAATCCTTTTTTTGGTCTTAGTCTTGTTGCTTCTTGTGCTTAACATATGTGGTTGCTTCTCTATCCTTTTTGTGTTGACACATCATTTTCAATTGTCTTGTTTTGTTTAAAGTACCAGTTAGGTTTTTGATGCTGTCAAAGGGGGAGAGAGTGTTATGGACATTTGATTTGTTGCATTTGTGTCTTGCTACCGCATCTTACTGCCTTATTGTCTTTCCAGTCCTGTGCTTTCTTCTTAGTTATTTATCTCTGGGCATATAAGCTTTTTGATAGGGGAGCTGAGTATCATGTTTTGTTTCTAAATGTCCATATTTAACATCAACAAAAAAGGGGGAGAATGTTGGTTTATGTCCCTCCTTTCATGTTATTCTTATAATCTGTTTTTGTTATGTCAAACATGATTGTTTGCAAAGTTTTTCAGATAAGCCAAGTCAATGTTTTCATTCTCTCAGTCAATTGCATTCACGTTACAATCTTTTTCTTTTGGTTGTTTTTAATACCTTGTCTTCTACTTCTAGCCCAATATTAATGTGTGTAGTGTGGGCTTAATGGGCTATTGAGCCATTTTCTTTTCAGCCCAACGCATGGTTTCATAATTCATTTAAAAGGCCATCAAGTTTTCGTTTTAATAGCAACAGCCCACTATGATATCACGTTATGTGCCTTGGACGTGAAATAAATGAAAGCCCATTATACACTTACTCATATGACGCCGTTTTGGTAAATTGAAGGAAAGTAAGACTTGCTTGTGTTTTAAAAATCTGGTTGCACCCATGGACCCCAAATTTCTGAGCTGCTACTGGCAAGATTGATTCGATTGTGGCGTGGATCCAATTCTCTGACTTTCCCACAAATTGTTACCATTCCAGAATTCTTCGTCAATTAGGTAACATCGTGGGCAGAACAGTCAAACTTGAAGGTAACTCTTCCAACCCTAGTAGGGTTAAATTTGCTAGAGTTGCTGTATGCTTAGACTTGACACAACCTTTGAAGGACACGGTGCATCTCGAAGGCGAACCTTTAAAGGTAAGCTATGAGGGTTTGCCTGTATGTTATGTTTGTGTGAAGCTCAATCATAGCAGCTTAGCTTGCCCGGAAGCTCCACAGCTGCAAAATACCGAGCCAATACCACAACCTGGCGTGCCCCCTCCCCCGGCACGGGAAGGAAGAGGAGAATGGATGAATGCACCACGGCGACCTGGGCGCCCGGCTCGGCGCCATCCCACCGCCCATCAGGACCATCCGCTACCTTCTCACACCGGCAACTCATCGAACAGGTTTCATCTCCTGGATGGTGCTCTCAATGAGGACACAGTCCCAGCCATACGTCCTGGTCCAGCTGCAGCTACCCTGCCCTCACAAGCCACCCCCTCTGTCTTACCAGTAACACAACCTTCTAAGACACCACTACATGCCAGTGAGTCCCAGTTTTCACACAAACCTCCTCCTTTCTTTCCTACACTTAGTGACTTCATCGGAGAAGGGACCCTCCAGAAAACAAAAAAATAGGCCTTCCACCCAAACCCCAAAACAATCAGTCAAAAAATCCCAACCCCTCAAAATCTCAAAACTTATAACAAAGGAAACCCCTAAAAGACAAACCTTCGAAGATGTAGCCAATGCCAACACTTATCCGTCTACCTCCGGTGTCACCCAGTCCCACACCGGACATGCCTCTTCTTCTGTCCCTCCTTCAGTTACCTATCCCGTAATTTCTAGCAACTTCACCCCTCCAGTCTCTACCTGATCGGGTAGAAACCAGCTCCACACGGCAGTAGTTCTTACGAAAGACTGCCATCGTATGATCTTTTCCCCAGGAGCATCCACCTCCGGCATGAACCTTGACCGTCCGCCGAATACGTCTTGATCTACATGATCACCCGGTCATCATTAGACTGTGTAATTTTATTTGTTGTCGGTTGTTTTTGGTTTGCTTGGTTAGTTTAGCCAGGTTGATTATGTTTGTTTCTTATTGTATGCACGAGTTTTCTTTTTAAAGATAGTAGTCGGTGTGAGCAACCGACTCCTAATCATGTACCTTGCTCAAGTATATTCTTAATATACATCCCGGTTTTCAACCAAAAAAGAAATCTGGTTGCACGTGAAGAAAAGAGCCCCAACGGCAACGGCTCCTTAAAGTAAAAGACTTGTCTTCTTCCTTGTATATGCTCTATTATTCATCCTCTTGAACCTTATCTTCTAGATATCACTCTAATTTTTCAAGATCAAAAGTGGAAGAAGATTATGGACGGTTTTCTTGTCCCCTGTGGAGAAACAAGACAAACCAACAACCCCTTAGTGGGTAAAAAAAGAGAAGTACACTTTTCTAGTGTACACATATGAGGGAGATGGAGAGGAGCTCAAAACCTCCACCAATCATGTCTACTAGCCATTTTTTTGTCCTATAGGAGTTCCAAGATGAGAAGAAAGGATTCTAGAAGGCACAAGAGCATCAAAGAGGCATTTTGAAGATTTGGCTACTTGGGCAGAAAGTTTTGTAAGTGATTTGGCACCATATTTCAAGCTCTCTTTTAAAAAAAAAAAGTTCTCTTTTGTCCCATTCTTCAATAGATCCGTTGGGAGCCTTTGAGTGCATTATAAATAGGCCATTTCCTTCCTGAAAGTGAATCAAGGCAAGCAATTGAAGATTGGGCTAATTGAGTTGAAGCTTACTAATTGTGCTTAAACACCTTTGTGAGATTCTTGAGCTAAAATTGTAAACAAAGAGTGAGTCACTCTTTGGTTGTTGGAAAATCATATCTTGGGTAGAATTGGGGAAATTTTACTTGAGGGGTTGGATAGGTTTGAAGCTTGAGCCTTTGAAAAAGCTTTGGGTATAGGTTAGAGAGTGAGCCTTTGAAACTCTTGTATAGGTTAGAGAGTGAGCTTTGGGAAGATTCTTGTAAAGGTTTGAGCTTGATCCTTGAAAAAGCTTGGTTGTAAAAAGGTTGGACTTCACCTTAGAAGAAGTCACATAGTGGATTTTTGAAATCTCAAGGGGGAGCCTTAAATAGTGGATGTACCCATAGGTTTTAGGGAAAACTACTCTAATTCTTTGTGTTGCCTTTTGTGTGTGGAATGCTTTACATTTTTGCACTTGATCATTTCTTTCTTTTCCAGATTTTGGTGCGATTCCAGTTACAAAATACAACCTAGTCCTGGTTGCAGTTTGGTGCGAAAAGAGTTACAAAATTCATTGTTCTTCTCTATTAGCTAATTCAACCCCCCTTCTTAGCTAGTTTGGGCCTACATTATCCTCATAATACTAGATTCTTTGATTGTCTCTATTATCTTTTTTTAAATAAGGGGTAGCTTAGTCTTAACCTAATACAAAGTTGTCAAACTTATACCTATTAAATGTATTTCTTAATGTGTGTAGATACCTTAAACGTCAAAAAGGGACATGGAGTATATAAAATGCTATTTTTGAGGGATTTTAACAAATATAGTATGGCTTGTAGAAAATCCTACCATCTATTGATATAATAATAATGTTAAACTAATTTTAAAAAAGTTTATGATTCGGTGTTTTGGGATTTTTGTCATGGGAATCATGGGAGTAATGAGCATTGGAAGCAGATCTAGGAATTGGATATGGGATTGCTTAGAGAATGCAGAGTTGTCGGCCCCGTGAATGGAAGCCTTTTCCGAGGAATTTGTGATGTATAAGGGTTTAAAGCAAGGTAAACCATTTTCCTTTTCAATATAGTCATACAGGGTCTTTCGGCAATGGTGATTCAGGTTGTAAACAAAGGACTAGTCAAGGAATTGGCAGGCGGAACTCGACTTTCTTGCAATACGCAATTGACACCATCTTCTTTGCACAGGATGAGTTGGAATCCTTACTTATTCTTAAGCGGTGTGTCAGGTGTTTTGAGGTCCTTTCGATGTTGGGATCAATTAATTTTCACAAGAGTGTAGTTGGCATCAATGTATCAACCTCCAGAACTGAAGTCGCTGGAAAGTTTTGAAGTCGTACTAATCACCTTCCCTACCCTCAGGCATGAATATGAGGAAATCTAAGTCATGGGATCCGGCTTTGAACAGAATTAGGTTGAGGCTGGCAAGGCAAATTTTTATTTTTATAATTCTTATTTTATATTATAATATTTTTGAAAACAAATGGAATTTTCGATCGTGAGTGAGAGTGAAGAAGTTTATTAGTTTTTCTTTTTGAGAGTAAGAAGTTCAATAGTTTACTAAACTTATGGAGTGTACTATAATAGTTACTTTACCTATATAAATTGAATTTTGTTATTTCTAAAACTAGACATTAAATTCATTGAATCTCTCGAAAATTCCTGTTTACTTCAGGTTTATTTGCTTTCGGAATATTACAAACAAGGAAATAAGATTGTAAGAACCAATTACTAGCTAGCCTCGGCAAAAAGAACTGATTACTAGCTCGAGTTAAGCTCAATGGGTTGCGGGGTAGAGATATCCCGTCTATGTTTTCCCAGTGTTTTGAACTTGCTGGGTATGCCATGGCTAGATCTTCATCCATTGTGCTGTGTTTTTTACATCTGTGTGGTCTATATGGATGCAAAGAAAGAAGCTGATGTTTGAAGAGGTTCCTGCAGATTGAGAAAGAATTTTTTATCCAATTCTTCTTCGAGCCATGACGTGAATCACAACTAAACAGGACAATTTTCCTTGCAGACTGTTAATTTGACATTATCACAGATATAGATTCTTTAAAGAGATGGTGTGGAGTTGAATATATGTAGACTTTTTTTTGTTTAAGTCAGTTGATCTGTATTATGCATGTTTATAAATAGAGGCTTTCTTCACTAGTGTGGGGGATTGAGACCATATCATGTCTCTTTTTAATATTTGGACTTGATTTATAGTTTTTTTTGGTTACAAAGAGAGCCTAGATGTATTACATTACATTGTGTCCAAGAAAACGAAGATCAACAGATAAACTAGGCAAAAGAAACCTTGGAATGTCATGAAATAAATGAAGTTCCTCATCACCAGACAGTGCAGATTTGGCCAATGCATCAGCCACTTGGTTAGCCTCCCGAGAGCAAAATTGCAGACGAACACACTGTAATCTACCAATAATTGCATGAATTTGACATATGGTCGGGTGAGCAGAGAGTCGACTAGGCAGTTGGCCTGTAATGACTTTAACAACCTCACTACTATCAGATTCAACAACCAAACGTTGCATGTGCATAGACTCAGCCACTTCCAGGCCAGCAAGAATTGCACCTGCTACGGCAAGGAAGACGGAAGACCAGGGCATCCGTCGAGAATAGCCAGCTACCCATTCGCCAGCACTGGACCGTAACACACCATCAACAGCTGCAGCAGTACCGTGCAAAGCCACAGCAGCATCTACGTTCACCTTCACCCACCCCGAAGGAGGAGAATCCCAGAGCACCTGATTAAAGGCATCCCCATCACCTTCTTGCAGAGAACACTCCAACACAATCTCCTTGACATATCGTAAGATGGTAGATAAGACAATATCCGGGGGTCGTGGCGATATGTCAAAAACAAATTCGTTCCTCCACTTCCAGAGGAGCCAAACTCTCATACCAAAGAGATTGCGTGGACTTGATTTATAGTTAATAACACAACTCGTTCACATAAAAAAATGGGTTGCGGAATAAACCTCGCTCTCCTGACATGTAGTCATTATTATTTACCTTTTTTGTTTTTTCAGTAATCGCGCATGAGTGTGGCACGAAACTTTGGACAAGGTCCGAATTTAGCAAGCCTTTCCTCGTGCATTCAACTTCTTCCTAGACGAGGACTGTACTTTGTTGTTTTAATCAATTAACACATTTTCTAGAAAAAAAAAAAAAGAAGAAGAAGAATACAACCCTTTCCCGGCAGTCCCGACAAGTTCACAATCATCATTATTATTATTGAAAGTTATAGTTACCGTTTCTTGTTTTTCTTTTGCTTCTTGAATTGTATTGTTTAGTCAATATTTGCTTAAAATCAATGGGAACATGCATGCATCTAACACCACCAATCATGAACTGCTAACTATTTGTTTTATAATGACATTTCCTAATCTAAAATGCTCATGGTTTTGATCTGAAGAGTGGTTAGGGTAGGGGATTTGAGTAGTTTTTACGATTTTAATGTAAAAAAAAAAAACTCATAATGATCCGTAGTTTAAGTTTTCGGGAGAGCTGATCTGCATGCGCCAGCTCTCCAAAAATACTATTGTTGTTACGTCACTTATAATATGCATATGATATTTAAGAATATCGTTGGACTTGACTGTGAAAAAGAAAGACAACTTGTGGATCGAAAATAAAATAAAAACCAAGTAAGATGGGCACTCCATTAATGCCTAAGCATATGGGTGTTGAGAACCTCTGACTTTTCGGATATCCAGGTATTTAACATATTTGTCTACGAAAGCCATTGTCCTTAGTATTAACGAAGCCCATACTTGCGAACACTCCTCCTCGTGGGCATCTCCCTATTCCAAAGGGTCATAGGCATAGTTATTAGACCTGGCCCGGACGGTTCGACTAGTTAGACCATGATCCAAAGTCTAATCTGGATTTTTCAAGGAGTTGGATTGGATCCCGCACGAAACTGACCCAAAAAAATCGGGTGATGTGGCCAGTTTTTATTGACACAGGTCAACTAAACAGCTATGAACCGGTCGGGTCACTTTTAAAACATAAAAAATTATTATTTTTTATTTTCTTCTACTTTTACATTGATAATTGTATTATTTAATGATAAATTTTTTACTTTTAGACTTTTTTTACTTTTTTATTTTATAATTGTTTGTAAATAATAATCTATTTAGATTATTAATTATCAATTATTAAATTATTATTATCTTAGTTCACTTACATTGAATTCCTAATTCGAATGCGGTCCAACTAATGAACCGTGACTCGCGACCTTTCCTGGGTCTCTGTCGGCGCGCTGATTCTAACAGCTACAGTTTAGTAGTTCTTTTAACAATCAAATTCATCATCCAAAGGCAAAACATTATACTTAATTGCTTTGTATTATTAACAAAGTCTCGTGCGCTTATTTACCAAAAGAAACAAAATTGCCATGCCCTTCTATTAAGAAAAGGAATGAAAAGTGTAACATCCCCATCGCAATCCTTCGAAATTTCTAGTAGATAGGATTCCTTTACTAAATTATAATTATTTTACTTTTAACTAAGATATACAGAAGAAATGAAAAGTATTAGGTAAGATGTTTTTAATTTTGATATCTTTTGGTTTTAGATCAGACTAAGCTAGGACTGGATTCGAGACCCTGTGCCCTCAAAAGTTACTAAAATTGGACCATTCACTGATACAGAGAATTTGAAAAGGCAACAGCTCATTGTTCGCTGGTCGGGATTGAACCGGGTTGAGATAATAATTATTTAAAAAATGATATAATCTACACATATTAATATTTACTTGCAATATAAAGTAAAATGAATATAAAGTTTAGAAATAGAAAATCACTATTAAAAATCATATAGAAATAAGAAGAAATAAGAAGCTTTAATTTTGTTTATGGGGTGAAAGTGACCCACCCGCCCCAGCCAATTCACGGTTTTTTTCCGATTGAACTTGGTCAATAAAAAACCGGTCGGTTCATTAGAATTTTTTCAGGTGGAATAGGCATCCGGTCCAACCATCGAAAAAACCCAAATTGAACTTTTGGAGTCACGGTAGCTCATAACTATGCCTAGACTGATGAAGTAATGAGATGGTCAATTGTCCCTGATGTCTTCATTTTGATTAGAGTCACATTTTTTTGGTGGAAACATTAGAGTCAAACGATTATAATCATACCCATACCTTGTCATTACTAGTATGTTTTCCATCTCTATCATCGTTGCCTGCTGTGATCAGCACTTCTGAACCTCTAGACTTCCATATTAATGTCAAGTCTCCCACCCACAATTAACGAGTATGTCTGTCACATGGGCAATTGCTGAATACTAGAAAGACTTGTCTCATATGTAAGCCCTCAATTTATGTATAAATACCTGAGAAATTCAGACATCCTACCACAGGCAAACTTAATAGTGTGACTTACCGTTGGGCAACTAGCTCTTCGTGAAGCAACATGGCATCTAAACCAGGAATCCTCTCTGACTGGCCTTGGAAGCCTCTTGGGAACTTTAAGGTATTCTCCTTACACAATCTCCCAACCCGCTAAGCTCATTTTGCTCCACTTTCCTTTTTTTTTTTTTTTCTTTTTGATGGAACCACCTTCCCACGCTTCAATTAACGATCAGTGCTAATCAAAATATGTAGAACTTTGTTCCATTTTATCTCATGATGAATGTACGTAGCATGCATAAGATATTGTCGGAACTTTTAACATATATAATCATCCAGAAAATATAAAGGAGAGGAGATGAAGAAAAGATACCACGCAAATTGTTTTGTTAACAATGACCTTACATACCGTGCATACGTTTTTGCCAAGCAGATGACATTGCTAAAGTTGCTTTTAATTAATTGAACCTATAAATTCTTTTTTTAGGAGGTTTTTGGTTCTTTATACTAGCGTTTGATATCTGATATCAATTGATAACTGACCTCTTGATTTCTCGCTATTAATTGTGCCCCTAATCGTTTTGCTCTCATGGTTGAAAGTACATGATTTTGTCCCCGTGGGTGGTGCATAGCATATATTCGTTCACCACAAAAGAGGCAAGTGAAAGGGATATGGTTTACTTGCTGGTGTTCCCATTCCTCCTGTTGCGGATGCTTCACAACCAGATATGGATTTCTCTTTCTCGTTACCAGACAGCCAAAGGCAACAAGAGGATTGTTGATAAAGGCATTGAATTCGAACAAGTCGACAGGGAAGCCAACTGGTATATATTCTGTGTTAACCTCTACATTATATATGTTCTATACATAAAACCTGGGTACAACCGAGATCAACAGGAATGAATGGAATGTGTAAGGCTTTCCTACTAACTAGTACTACGTACCCACTTGACATCAATTACATTACTTTCCTGCAAAAGGCTCTCACTACTATCTTTGATTTTTGGATTTGCTGGACAGGGATGACCAGATACTGTTCAATGGCCTGCTGTTTTACATTGCCAACAGGATAATTCCGCAAGCTTCCGGCTTGCCGCTTTGGAGAACAGATGGCATGATCCTGACGTTGTTGGTTCATGCGGGTCCGGTGGAGTTCCTGTATTATTGGCTCCACAGAGCACTTCACCATCATTACCTCTACTCTCGTTACCACTCTCATCACCATTCCTCCATCGTCACTGAACCCATAACCTGTTAGTATAATCACAACAACCAATTGAAGCGCAATCTTCCTAGTTAGTCATCCAATTAATATTAATACATAGTACATGTTCATTATGCTGATCATACATATGTACTGTCAACTCTGTGTGTGCATGCAGCTGTGATTCATCCCTTCGCTGAGCATATAGCGTACTTCGCGCTCTTTGCAATTCCATTGCTTACCACAGTTTTCACGGGAACTGCATCGATAGTATCCGTCTTTGTCTATGTAATCTTCATCGACTTTATGAACAACATGGGTCATTGCAACTTTGAGCTAGTCCCAAAGTGGCTCTTCTCTATCTTTCCCCCACTTAAGTTTCTCATGTACACTCCCTCGTAAGTCCCCTTAATTACTTGATTATACTACATTAGTTAATGTTAGTAGTACTGCATGTGCTGCGCCTTTGATACCTTTTGCGCAGGTAACGAAATTCAAACAACACGAATTTGATTACATACACTAGCTAGCTAGTAATACTTTCGTTTTTGGTGGGTCCTGCATGTTACAGGTTTCACTCGCTGCATCACACTCAGTTTCGGACAAATTACTCACTCTTCATGCCCGTTTATGACTACATCTACAACACCGTTGACAAGTCTTCAGATACTCTCCATGAAACTTCGCTCAGGAGACCCGAAGAGGCGCCTGACGTTGTGTATCTAACGCATCTTACGACGCCAGAGTCCATCTACCATTTGCAGCTTGGATTTGCCTCCTTGGCCTCAAAACCCCACACAGATTCCAAATGGTACATGTGGTTGATGTGGCCTGTTACCCTTTGGACTGTGATCATGACTAGGGTCTACGGCCATACCTTTGTTTCAGATAGAATTAGTTTCAATGGGCTAAAACTGCAGTCTTGGGTGGTACCCAAATACAAATTCCAGGCAAGAATTAAATGCTAATTATTTCTTCGAGCAATCCTATATATATAATATAGTACTACACAAATAATAAGTACATTATCGTCACTTTAGTACTTACATAGTACTGACAATTTGTTTATAATTAATTTTATCTTTTGGTTGACACATCATTGCATGTGTGATCTGATATTGCATCTCTGCGATTATATATAATTTATCATGCACCAGTTCTGCCATTAATAAGCATTAATTGTTTTTTTTTTCTTCTTTTGCTGTCTCTCTTCTCGTTTCATTTCAGTTTGAATACTAGATTTTTATGTCCTTTATTAATTTTTTAATCAATGGGTAAATGGCTTTCTATGTTAGTATCGCTATGAACCATTTATTTGCTGAGTTTGGATATATACATGCAGTATTTTCTCCCATGGCAAAGGGAGGCTATCAATAGCTTGATTGAGGAATCGATATTCAAGGCAGACAAGACGGGGGTTAAGGTGCTAAGTCTTGGACTCCTAAATCAGGCAAGTCCCCTAATTAATTATCAAGGAGCCCTCAACTTATACTTTGTTATCTCTCTAGATAATCTTATTGTGCCTGAACCAAGTGGCACTTTGTGCTGTCAATATTGTACAGGGAGAAGAACTAAACGGATATGGTGCTTTCTATGTCCAAAAGAACCCTGGCCTTAAAATAAAGGTGGTGGATGGTAGCAGCCTAGCCGTCGCAATTGTGCTAAATAGCATTCCCAAAGGCACAACCCAAGTGCTCCTTAGGGGCAAACTCACCAAGGTTGCTCGTGCCCTTGTCTTTGCTCTGTGCCAGAGGGGTATGCAGGTTAGTTCCTTCATCTCCTGTATTACTAGCTACTTTTTGTATTGTTATCAATACAATGCAATATTTCTGCTTCTCTACAATAAGATTTATGTAAAATGGTGTATATTTTTAGTTTAGCGAAGGCCTAGCGTATTTTTAGTTTAGCGAAGGCCTCGCGTGCGTTTTCTCTTATTGTGGTATACTTTTCATAGCTCCATTTAAAATTCTTTCCCCATCAAACTTAAATTTCAGTTTTTTTTTTTGTCGAAACCTTAAATTTCAGTTCAGTAGGTTTAGGTTCTGGTATTAAATCGATGTACTTATATATATAAGGTTGCACAATTAATTACAACAATTTAATGAATACTTGAACAAAAAAAACTATTTAACGAAAGAGGGGCGTGTACATTGAACTTATTTTTTTTCCCTAAAGAAAACATTAACTCGATTATTTCTGGTCGTCACCAAATCCCGCACTTAATTAGAATTCCACCGATATGTGCTCTAATCCCATAATGATAAGCTTTAAAATTATTTTCGTTACTGAGCGTGCAGGTGTCGACACTGCACAAGCATGAGAAAGAGGAGCTTAAGCTCATGCTTCCCACAATTCCCGAAAATAATGTGGTCCAGATCAAAAGTGGCAGTACTCACAAGGTGTTGTACCTTAGAATCAAAAGTGGCAGTAGTATCTATATGTACACAGAAAGGCTTCATTAATTGACAGTGTCATTTGCATAGTAGTTATAATTGATAATAAATCATCAATTGTGACAGATATGGTTGGTAGGAGATGAATTGGCACCAAAAGAACAACTGGAGGCCCCAGAAGGAACAGCATTCATCCCATTTTCCCAATTCCCTCCAAAGCAACTGCGTAAGGATTGCTTCTACTTCAACACCCCCGCTATGAATATTCCTGATTCTTTCCAGAACAATCATTCCTGTGAGGTCAGTTTAATTGTATGAGGCGCCAACCACCACGTGCATGCATGTTTCATATTATCAGCTTTTCTTTGTCTAGCTAGTTCAATTTTCTTTTTCCTTTCTTCTATGAATATCAATTAATGTTTGTGTGGGTCACAATTCATACATATACACAGAATTGGCTGCCTAGGAGAGTGATGAGTGCATGGCACATAGCTGGAATATTGCACGCAATAGAAGGGTGGGGCGAGCACGAATGTGGTCACAGTACAATGTTGGACATCGACCGAGTTTGGCAAGCTAGCCTTCGACATGGCTTCAGTCCTTTGGTCACATCCCAAACTAATTAATTAATAGTACCGTAGAATTTTCCCACAAGGCCGACTACTTGTATTGTTCTTTAAGTTACAATCATTACTATTTCTAGTTATTTAACGAATCTTCAACTGTATTGTTAATTAGTATTACTGTGTGAAATAATCTCTGTGACTGTGGGAGATAGAGTGTCTAGGAGTAATACTGGTACGGTTCGGCCTCTTGAAATTAAATTTGGCATCCTACAAAGAGGGATATATGTTGACTATATACAGTTTAAAAAATCTCTATCATCTCTTAATAATAATAATAATGGTGTGGATGTGCCATATGTAATTTGTTATCACTTATTGCTGCTTGTTTCTCTTATCGTTTATTATATTGATTTGTTTCACCCCGAACGTCATAGCCCATGCTTAGGTGAGTGGAGGTGGAATGGAACGGATGTTTTAATCGCAGGAAAAAATGGAAAACTCTGTGTGGGTCCCACATCGTAGAAAACGCGAGCTCTCTATCCAAATATATATGTGCGTGTTATCCACCGCAGTTGTGGTGGCCAGGTTCGTGGACCTAAATCCGTGTCGGATTGTTGGGCTGCAAACCATTCCCTTGGTTAAAAAGGGCTCTGAAATTAAATTTGCAAAGTTCCCATCTTACCACACCGTAAATAACCTGGCCTCACATTTTGGTAAAACTTGTTAGTTTTAATTTTTTTAAAATCACTCTCACAAATAAAAATATTTTAGCTATTTTTAGATTTTAATATATATTTAAAATACTTTAAATTCAGTAATGTTCATAATTTATAAAATATCCAATTTAATTTTTGTAAGTTTTATAAGTTTTCATAATTTTAGAATTTTGATATTTTCATAATCTTTTCTCTCTTCTCTTCTGGTATTATCTTTGTTTCCTCTTGCACTGTGGAAAAAATTTATAAGTTTGAATTTTAATTTTTTAAATTCACACTACGTGGGAATTTTAAAAATTTTGTATTCCATATTTTTAAAATTGTTATGAAGTCCATATCTTAAAATATTTCAACCATTTACAATTTTTTTAAAAAAATTAAATCTTTAATTCAGGAATGTTCATAATTCAAAAAAATATCCAATTTAATTTTTGAAAGTTTTATAAATTCCTTTCCAGCTTCCTGCAGCTAATCTGCCATTCAACAGTTATCTAATTTAAGAGAAAAAAATATCCTTTCCAACTTCTTGCAGCTAGTCTGCCATTCAACAGGTACCTAATCTCTAATTTTTTTTTTTTTCCAGTGTGATTGTCGGCAGCGAACAAACAAAGCAAGTCAGATGATGCACAGACTTCTTGGTTTGCCGGGCGCTTAAATATTTCTATGGGCCAACCAATTTCCCCCTCCCTTCTTATTTTGGGTCTAGAAAATGAGCCCATGAGCTGATAAAGGTCTGCCCGACAAGACTTTCTAATTCTCGGGAAGCCTAGGTCGGTAACGAGCAAAAATACGAATAAATTTTTTTTTGTTGTGAATGGAGTATTTAATGAAAGAAAATGATGAAAAAAATGGAAGGGGAGAGGCAGAGAAATGGTCTGCAAACCGAGCACACCATCTTCATTCTGTATGATTGTATATATTTATACAAGAAAAAGTTAGGTAGCACAGTGACTCCACACAGTAAATACACGATTTATAACACTTCCTTTGGACGTCATTGTACATTGGGTAGAATACGTTTAATGAGAAACTGCCTCATTAAAAACCTTACCAAGAAAAACCCTGTGGGATAAAAACTTGGTGAAGGAAAAAAGAGTGCATTGCGTATTCTACTCCCCCTCATTTTGGCCTCTCTTGATGTCGTTGCATGCCAATAATCCTCTTGTCAACTTCTGGTGATGTGTGCCTCGTCTGATCACTTTTGATACATCATTACTCTAACTGGGCTGTGTAGGTAGCATTATCTTCATAATTTGGTTGTTGGAGCATTTGTCTTGCCCTCTTGCTTTTTGTAGTCACAATGATGCAACAATTTCATGCAGATGGCCGGCTGTGCCTTTTGTGGATCAAGTGGGATTGACATCTGCAAGAACCAACTCTTCTTTCTTCGGGCTTACAGGATTATCATGACACCACATCTTTTATACCCCGAAGATAAGAGCAAATTCATATCTTGCTAATAGGCTTAAGTCAAAAGCTTCAGGCTTTATTTTCTTAACAATACATATTGCACTTCAACAGGGTACTCCAGGACCAATCTAGTTGCACGGTATTTGGAAGCTTCTTCGGGAGTTCCAATCATAAATAAGTTTATCCATACTCAAAATGATTTAAATTATGTAAAGATCAATTCAGTTCTATTTTGTAATTTTCCGGAAATTAGTTGCTTCAGGCAACTTGGATCTTTCAGGGATCTTCATGTATATATCATGACTTATAGATCCATAATAATAGGCTGTAATAGCATTCATTAGATACATTTCTAATACTATTCATATACTGCCAGACTTATCAAATAATTGCATCCACCTCTGGGGAGCATATCTCCTCATAATGAATACCTGGTCGTTTGGGTAAAAACTTTGTGCCACAAAACGTGCTTTGTATTTCATTATTTATTTCTTTCCGCACAAGTACCCTTTTATGACCAATTGAATTTTACACCTTCTGGTGTACGGACTACAGGCCCAGAAATTTCTCGCTTCATGCGAGTCTAACACAGCCTTTAATCATGTTTCTCTATTTTGGCCAATAATACTGCGCCTACATTCACCAATGTAGGTTCATGATCCTCATTTCATTTAGCGCTATATTATAAAACAAATATTCCGTCGACGGTTATTTCACGTCGATTCCATCTTATTTCTGACACTGTAATTGAGATCTCATCATGCTCATTTATTTCAGGTACCTGAGTTACTTCTGGGACTTTATCAATTTGTGTCAGAAAACCTCTTCTGGAGGATTTTCCTTTTCTTGAGGACTTTTTAATTCAAACCTCTACTGGAGGCCTTATTTCCCTACTGGGGCCATCTTATCACTTTGCTCCTTTTTCTCTATCGAGAATTTCTTTTCTTTTGGAATCGAGTATAATCTATAGATTCATTTGCATACTTATATTGTTCTTCAGGAACATCAATCTAAACAGGAGCATTTGCAGCTGGTATATGGTCACACTTAATTTAAATATGTCTGGCAATTGCATATCAATTTTCCTGCAAATGAATCATCTTTTGAACTTCAAGTTCATACTAATTTATTCGAGGATCAAAAACTAGATATTGATATATCATTTCAATAATCTCTTATCTCTTGATCCAGCTGCTTATTCTCTCCCCCTGATGTTGGGTAAAACGTCAATTAATAAGCAAATCAATAAATCTCCAATCTCCTATCATAGGTTTTAATTACTTTTGTAATTTATGGAGATTTATACCCAACGTAGATTCCCAATCTTCTTTAAAGGACCAATTTCACAATCCTGTGATGAAGCATTATATACTAAATAACCGATGGTCCGAAGATGGAAGATACTAAGTATGTGACCATAAATCAATTAAATGGGGAGATCATATCATGTTGGCTTGATGCACTCAAGTGTTGCTGCATATAAAATACCATTTTCTCAAACAGCAATATTTCATCAATGGTCCTGCAATCAATTGTCAATATGGCCCAGATCTCTTTGGGTTTATTTCCAATGATATACATTATCCATTTGAAGAAATATACCAGCATTATCTAGACATATAGTCTAGTAACATAAGTAGGGACATGTACCCGCGAGTGGCTTAAACATTAAATAAGTGCGCTCAATGCCAACTTGTGTCACACAATAGACCATCTAGTCGATGCATCGTAAAAATTACCTAGATGGTCAACACAGCGGATTTATCAGTCTGTGTCCCTGAATCATTCTCAAACTTGCTGGTGATACTAGGCCATTCTAATCTTAGGGAGGCCGTATAATAATTTTCGCAGCAGATAATACTCATGGAAATTCATTGATTGTAAAACTTCTGGTTTTTCAATGAATGACCAAATAAATTTTGTGCATCATTATTTACTCGGGATGGCCCAACCAGCCATGCCAAACAATATGTCCATGTACCAACTTCAAGTCGGTGCCAGCTACAGGCTGGATAACTTAAAAAAATTATTTACCAGCTTCTGGCTGGTGCATACTAGCATATGAATTACATATCTATCAGCCAACTTCTAGTTGGTCTCAGCTTTAGGCTATATAAACTTGTATATTTAAACACTTAAAATTTCTAGCTTCAGGCTAGAGAATTTCAGCTTCTAGCTTGATATGTTAAGTTTCGATTACTCAACTGCTAGCTTCAGGCTAGTTATATATGTGCCAATTTTAGGCCAATTTCTGCCACTCATGTCAAAAAGATCAGAATTATTAGACAATAATTAAAATAGTGGCAAACTTTTCCAAAAGCAAAACCTCGAAGCTTGAAAAGCTTTGGAGTTTACTGACCAATAATGCAAAGTTTTAATTACCGAAAAATCTTCTGGATCTTTTCGGAGACAGAAAAAAGGGTCCACATTTGAAAAAACTGACACCTAGCTGTTTAATCTCAGACTATAAGAAGGGGAGGCGGTTGAGACAGGAAGATGCAGAAAACTCAGAAAAATCAACAAGACAAGAAAAATGCCTTCCCCAGCTACTTTTTTCTTTGTTGAGGGTGCCTCTCTAGGAAGAAAAAATAGGTTAGCTTATAGCTTGGTGAATAAGCAGCAAGAGGAACTACTGAATGATCTAGCGAGAATTCCTCGTTTAGTGTTTGTTGATGAACTATATTCATCTAGGTTCTTTGTAACTCCTATGGAAGAAACATTCTTCCTAGAGGACCAAAGCAATCTAAGGGCTTCCTTTTATAGCTCGGCTAACTCTATTATGTTTTTCATATCTAATAGGCTACAGGAATTTCAGCTAGAGCCTTCATGTCAAATTTTAAATCAAAGCAGTTATTATTAGGTTTCCATGATGGCTCAGAGCGTGGGTTCCCACTGACCCAATGGTGGATGTACCGGATTCCATGCTGAAAATGACACCTTAACGTCCCCACATCGTTCTTCCAGAGTTCTGAAACACGCATGGAATTCCCTAGACTTCTTAGTCATGTTCGGATTGTACCATGACTAATGACTCTGAAACACCGTTCGTCCTCTCTTAGTACCACACTAAGGTGAACGTTTTTCCCAACGAATCGGTTTGAGATACCTGGAGAAAACAACATGGGTGGTATGTGGTTCTCTTGGAACGACAGTGTTAGGGTCAACATTAATGGTGAGGCTCAGAGTTTCAGGGTTAATGTTGTACCCAACCGTTAAATAATTTCATTCAGCTTTATGTATGAGAACAATTCCTCTATGTGGATGTTCTCAAGTAATGATCCCTTCTGTAATAATAATATGTATGTTTTCTTTTAGCCTTGTCTTTTGTCATAATCTTCACAGTCATAATAGTTGGAATAATTTCTTCCATATCCTTGGCAACAGGCACTATATTGTCTCATTCACTTCAAGGAATGGAGCAGAATCAATTTAATGGGATCCATAACAAAAAAATTTGTTTAATTGCTGTAAACGAGAAAATTTTATACTCTTCAGGAGTTTATGCTCTTCAGGAGTGTATGCATATGATCTTCTAGATCATAGTTACATTTGTATTCTTTATGTATGCAACAGTATTCACATACAGTGTTCCTCTCCCCCTTGAATGCTGTTGCATTTTTGGGTAGCTGAAATATTTCTCTTCAGGAGCACATTAAGACCCATGCTCTTCTGGAGCGGGTTAATAAATTTTCATATAAGTAATTTCCGTGTATTAAGTACGGAATATATCATCACATTGTCTACAGGACAAATGTCGGGGTCATTATTCGAGGAAACGAGAATGTAATCTGCATATAACAAGAAATGAACAGTAATAGGAATAAACATAAAGTAATACGAATAAATATAATGTAAATATAGCTGAAATAATAAGACTGAAAATTAAACATTAAAATTAAAGCAATTAACTTGCACCTCCAGAGTGAGCAAGAATAATATCATAATTTCATGGTCATTATTTCGACCAGACATGGTTTCATTGATATTACATTTTGTCCTGCAGGGACGCGCATTTCTTCAGATGCGTACATTTGTATTTAAATTTCGTGAGAATAACCACCTTCTTGTGGTCATTCAATGTCCCACAACTGGTAGTCATATAAATATTTGCAGGGCCTTTGGCAGTAAGACTTCCGGTCTTTGTTGCATTTTTCTTTTACTGAGTCTTCATGACTCTTTCATTTAGTCTTCCAGACTATTATGCATTTCAGCATTTAATGCCCATATCAAATTTCTTCAGGAAATTTTGAGGGCCTCAAATCAAATAACATAATTAAATAAATAAACGCTGAATTAAAATAAATAAACAGGGTTTTTTTTCTTAATTACCCCAAAAAAATAAATGACAGAAATTAAAATTGATGGGCCTTGTATGAACCCAAGCAAAAACATAAAGAAAATCAAGAAAATAAATATACTGGGCCTTTTCATAGCCCAATTTGTAATAAAAAGGCGGCTTAGCCAGCCAACAAATGAAACAAGGCGGCTTCGCCGGCCAACAAAAAGATAAGGCGGCTTAGGCGGCCAACAAATAAATAAGGCGGCTTAGCCGGCCAATATTGAATACTAAATAAAACATAATAATAGAGGGTATACTTACTTAATAAATCTTTCAGCTATAATATATATAATATATTATACTAGTATCTGGTTACTATTCCAGTATATATATATCCTTTAAATTCATTTTTCCCAAATTTTTCTTTTCCCAAATATATATATTTTTCTGATTTTTTTTTTATTAACTCGGACTCGGCCATGGTCTAAGCCCAGCCCCAACTAGCAGCAGGCCCAGGCCAAGGCAGCCCAGGCGCCTACGCAGCAGGCCAGGAGCAGGCCCGCGCGTAGCAGCCCACGCCCCAGCCTCAGCCCAACCAAGACCAGGCCCGCGCCCAGATCCAATGACCCACTGACCCGTTCAAACACTCGCGGATCCGGGTCGACATCACAAGAAACGGGTCGCCCTCACTGGCTGCTCACCTTGGAGGCTCGTCGGCAGCAAGGAAACAAGGCAGGCGGGGCAGCGTGTTGCGGCGGCGAGGCAGAGGCGAGGGAGCGAGGAGGAGACGAGCAGAGAGGAGGCGCGGGGAGGCTTGCGGCTCCGCGGCTGGTGGTGCTGCACGTCGGTCACGCGCGAGGGAGAGGAGAAGGGAGGAGCAGGGCGTGCTTCGGTGGTTGGAGGAGAGGAAGAGGAAGGTGGGGGAGGCGGCGACGGACCTGGCGGTTGAGGCGCGTGGCAGGGTAGCGTCGGTGGCAGACCCGTTTGGGTCTTTCGGGTTGCGGGCGTCGCCGCCGAGTCTTCGTCTCCTGGCGGCGCGTCCGGCGGCTGATGGGCACGGGGAAGGAGCCGGTCGGTCGGCGATGGCGAGGGGAAGGTCGTGGTGGTGGCGATGAGACGTGAAACGGGCCAGAACACTTCCTTATGAACAGTAACCGTGGGGTGTTTGAAGGTGATGCACTGTGTTTTTTTTCTAGGTTTTCTTCTTCCTTTAGTTGTTCAAAAAAAAAAATTAAGCTCAGGTTAGGAACGATCGTGCTGATAACGTGTTGTGAATGGAGTATTTAATGAAAGAAAATGATAAAAAAATGGAAGGGGAGAGGCAGAGAAATGGTCTGCAAACCGAGCACACCATCTTCATTCTGTATGATTGTATATATTTATACAAGAAAAAGTTAGGTAGCACAGTGACTCTCCACACAGTAAATACACGATTTATAACAAATTTCGAAAACTTTCACTTCCCCTCCTTTATGAGAGAATTGCCAGCCCGCAAAAGGATAACAAAAGAATAAACTACAAGAATTTTCAATCATCGTTTCATGATCTATTTTCAAATGATTTTGTGTCAATAAATTAATGAATTAAGCGTATGGAATCTTATTAATTATAAGAATTTCGAAGTTTCGGTTTGTGTGCCTAAAACTAAAGATTTTCATCCTCTCCCGGGAAAAGGAAAAACTTGACGGAAATACATTTAACTTAACTGTTTATTCCGATCATGACGGATCCCTAGTCAAAATAGCTAGAAAGGGATAAAGTGAAATGAAATCAAAATTTGGGGGGTTCAGTTTCAAAATTTATGATTTTATAAATTACTCACTAAGAAACATTTTGTCTAACACATCCGAAATGTGCATGGGGGAAAGTACATGATTTTGGCAGCGTGGGTGGTGCATGGGGTCTATACATTGGCAACGAAGGAAGCAAGTGAAAGAGAGATGTGGGTTACTTGCTGGTGTTTCCATTCCTTCTCCTACGTGCGCTTCACAACCAGCTCTGGATTTCTTTCTCTCGTTACCGAATAGCCAAAGGCAACAACAGGATTGTGGACAATGGCATTGAATTCAACCGAGTTGACAGGGAAACCAAGTGGTAATTAAATTAATATAACACTTTTCCGTATATGTATATAGATATATATGTATATATATACAAGATTGTAAGTTTCCGGTATGCTATATGACACTCATATACAAGAAAAATGCGCAACGAAATTTCCGGAAACAACACAGGAACACATGTGAAGCATATAAACCGAATAACAATTTTCTGTACCTTACACGGTTAGGATCTTCCACCTAACTGAAGTTTCGGAATCAGCAAGAGCAAGACAAGGTATCCCGCCCCTCTACGATATCCACACGAACCGTGATCAAGCCGGAATCGTCACACGATCTCCAACTTCGAGCTCTCCCGAACTGGTGTGCTAGCAACAGATTTCCGGGAGTAGTGTTTGTGGTGTTTTTCTTCTTTCACAAAGAAGGAGATGTGTGTGTATACTATTTCAAGCTCTCAAGAACACTCTCAAGAACAAAACTCAGTGATTGGCATGAAGGAGAGGAAGTGATCAGATCACCCCAATCCACACATCAAAAGCTAATGGAGATAGTGGAGGTCATGGCCAACACATTGGCCCATTACCCACCACAATTATGTCTATACATAATAATGTCTCCACTAAACCTTATCAACATACACAGCACCTAAAGTGGTTCAATAATGCTGACAATTAGTGAACCAACCAGCCCAAAACGACCCTGGTCCGACCACGGTCCAACCGCGGTCCAACCACAAACCGGTCCAACCATGGTCCAACACGGTTCAACCACCTGCTCGAATCAACGATTCTATGTGTGCGACCCTGTAGGTACTTGTAACATTCGGCAATAATTGTAAAATCTCATTTACAATTATAAGCAAAGAGCGGCGTCTAGCAACACATCATTGCTACCCGAACGACAAGATTAGTACTGATTCAAAATGCCTCGAAACATGTCATCGTCCCTTCGTCCCATTATCAAGATTAAACCGAGACATGGAATATGTCAATCTCGTATATGTTTAATCTCGGTTTCTTGATCCTCAAGTTAACTGTGTAAAACGGATACCAATGATATCACCATATCATAATCCGAGCACGGCCGTGCATTTACAGTTCAACTCTATCAAGAAACCATCCGATAATATACCCGTTATATGGGTTGGACGAATCCCCTCTGGATCATACAAAACCCACTACACACTTATCATATACCCAATGATTACCCTTAAGTCCACCCAGTTACGGATGACTAGGAATAATATCAAAGTATATGACTCACATGTTGGGAACCTTGACGATCTCAGGTCTAAGGACAATACATATAAGAATCGCTATCGACAAACATATAACGCTCCATGTAGCATTCTTATGTGGGTCGGTCCAGTCCACAAGTTCTCCAACTTGTACCCGTATGTAGAATTCATATCACATATAAATTCTCAACATACGCTAGTCTTAATTTATTATTATAACCCATCCATAATAATAATCGACTAGGGACATTTAAGAATATATCAAATATATATTCTAGGGTTATAAATATGTGCAAGCGATTATCTCATAATCATATTTATTGGAATAACCTTAATGTATATACACGACTATATACGATCATCCATTGATTGGCTTTTGGGCATATTACTAACAATCTCCCACTTGCACTAAAGCCAATCATCCATGTATCTAATACAAATGGATGTAGCATGACCATCATGCTTCCGCTGTGTGAGAGGCTCAGTCAAAAGATGTGATACATAGTTCTCAGTGGAACTTTGTATAGCCTCAGTCGTAGGGTTGGCAATTGTTTCTTGCTTGGAACTCTTCCAGCAAACAGCGCCACCTCCAAGACAAAAACACATAACCTGATTGCGCTCTAAAAACATCCCTGTCAGTTTGGAAGCTAGCACCCTTGTAACACTTTACAACAAGCCCATCAACGCTTCCGTAAACCGGGAATGCATCCTTAGTGCTTCTCAAGTACTTAAGGATATTCTTAACTGCTGTCCAATGACTTTCACTGGGATCGGATTGGCATCTGCTTGTGACACTCAAAGTATAAGCGATAACCGGTCTAGTACATAGCATGGCATACCTGATAGATCCTATTGCAGAAGCATAAGGGATCTTACTCATCCGCTCTCTCTCCTTAGTCGTACTAGGACATTGATTCTTTGAGAGAGATATGCCATGTGACATGGGCAAGAAACCCTTCTTGGAATCTTGCATGCTAAACCTTTTAGCACCTTGTCAACATATGCACTCTAACTTAGCCCGCGAAGCCTTTTGGATCTATCTCTATAGATCTTTATACCTAACACTTAGGCAGCTCCTCCTAAGTCCTTCATTGAGAAATTCTTCCTAACCAAGTCTTTACAGACTGTAGTGTCGGAATATCATTCCCAATGAGTAGAATGTCGTCAACATAAAGTAACAAGAAAATAATAGTGCTCCCACTAACCTTCTTGTAAACACATGAGTCATCTTCACTTTTAATGAAACCAAACTCTTTGATTACTTCATTAAAACGAAGATTCCAACTCCTTGAAGCTTGCTTAAGTCCATAAATGGACCTTTGCAACTTGCATACCATATTGGCATTCTTTGGATCGACAAAACCTTCAGGCTGTGTCATATACACATCCTCTAAAAGATTTCCGTTTAAGGAAAACGGTTTTTGACATCCATTTGCCATATCTCATATTCATGGTATGCAGCTATAGCCAATAGAATCCGAATGGATTTAACCATGGCGACTGGTGAGAAAGTTTCATCATAGTCAATACCATGAACTAGCTTGAAACCTTTCGCAACCAATTGCCCTTTAAAGGTAATCACATTACCATCCATGTCGGTCTTTCACAAAGACCCATTTGCACCCTATAGGTTTTACCCTTTCAGGTGGATCAACCAAGGTCCATACCTTGTTTTTCATACATGGATTCCATTTCCGAATTCATGGCTTCAAGCCACTTCTTGGAGTCCAGACCCGTAATGGCCAGCTGATAGGAAGTGGGCTCATCCTCACCTATGAGCATCACATCTCCAGTATGAGTTATGAGAAATCCATATCTCTCAGGCTCATACCGAATCCTATCCGACCTACGCGGTCCATGTGTTACAGGTACAGGATTCTCATCCACAACAACTTGCGGATCCTGTCCTTGTTCCATCTCAGCCTCTATATCTCGAACTTCTTCGAGTTCTATTTCCTCCCACTGATTCTTCTAGAAATGAACTATCTTTCTAGAAAAATAGCAGTCCGAGCCACAAACACTTTGTGCTCTGTGGGATTATAGAAACAATACTCTTTAAGGTATCATACAAAAGGCACTTGTCGGATTTAGGGCCGAGTTTATCTGATGCTTCACGTCTCACGTAAGCCTCACAACCCTAAATCCTAATAAAAGACAAATTGGGACGCTTCCCAGTCCATATCTCATATGGTGTCTTTTCAACCGAATTAGATGGAACACGGTTAAGTGTAAATGCAGCACTCAATAATGCATGTCCTCAAAATGGAGAAGGAAGGTCAGCTTGACTCATCATAGAACGAACCATGTCTAACAAGGTTCTGTTCCTCCTATCGGATACACCATTCCATTGAGGCGTACCCGGTGGAGTAAGTTGTGATACTATACCACAACCCTTTAGATGATCAAGAAACTCTCGGTCTAAGTATTCACCTCCTCGATCAGATCGAAGCATTTTAATACTTTTCCGAGTTGACTCTGTACTTCATTCTTGAATTCTTTGAACTTTTCAAAGGATTCTGACTTGTGTCTCATAAGATACACATAGCCATATCTACTGAAATCATCAGTAAATGAAATGAAGTATTGAAATCCACCTCTAGCTTGTGTCGACATAGGTTCCCATACATCAGTATGTATAAGGCCTAACAAGTCCGAAGCCCTTTCACCTTTACCGATAAAAGGTGCCTTCGTCATTTTGCCTAATAAACATGACTCACATGTCTCAAATGATTCAAAATCAAATGAGTCTAAAATTCCATCCTTATGGAGTTTAGAAACATGAGTCTCGTTTATATGGCCCAAACGACTATGCCAAAGATAGGTTTCACTAGAATCATTCATTCTAACCTTCTTCGTATTAACGTTATAGACAGGCGTTTCTTGGTTTAGAACATACAAACCATCGTTTAAAATGCACCACCATAATAAATTTTCATTGAAATAAATAGAACAACAATTGTTCTTTATTATCAATGAAAAACCTTTCTTGTCCATACAAGACACAGAAATCAAATTCCTGCTTATGGTAGGTACATAATAACAATTGACTAGTTCTGAAACTAAAACACTAGGTAAGGATAGATAGAGAGTCCCTACGACTAATGTAGCAACTCTTGCTCCAATTCCGAAGCGTAGGTCTATCTCACCCTTAGCCAATCTCCTACTCTTTCTCAGTTCCTTCACATTTCCACAAATGTGAGAACCACATCCGGTATCTAATACCCATGATGCAGAGGTAGAGATATTAGCCTCTATAACAAAATACCTGAAGCGGAAGTCTCACTTCCCTTCTGCTTCTTTACCTTTTCAAGGTAAACAGGGCAGTTGCGCTTCTAATGGCCTGGTTTGTTGCAACGGAAACAATTTCCTACCTTTGCAACACCACCCATGGGATTCAGCACATGAGAACAAGAAGATGTACATGCACCAAACCATTTGGTACATTTCTTCTTCTTGTCAAACTTTGCTTTACCCTTTCCTTTGCCAAGGAAACCAAGACCCTCAAGGCTCTCAATGTATCTAATCATCTTGAGCACATGAGGTCTCACGGGTGATGACTCGGCCATCTTGCATTGGAACAATGCCTTAGAGGTCTCGTACCTCTCATGCCTTGCTTGCTCTACACAGAGCATTTTCAGGTGTTCGATCATATCGAACGCCCCCATGTTCTCATGTTGCTTCTGAAGCTCAGAGTCCATGGTAATTAGCATAAGGCATGCAATCATCCAATGCATCATCAACATGCTTCTTATAAGCATCTCATTCTGCCCTAAGAGCATTAGGCGCCGGTTCATTAGGAACAGGCCATTCAAGGACATACAATTTCTTTTCTTGTTTGAGGACTATCCTCAAAATGTGATGCCACTCTAGGAAACTATTCCTATTCATCTTGTCCTTCTCAAGGACCGATCGCAATGATAATGTGCTAGTGTTTTGTGCCATGGTAACTCTACAACAATGATCAACTCACACAAATAATAGTCATGTATACAAAATCATTTAACAAGGAATTCTATTAAATGATACTCCTACTATGAATCAAAATAATCATAAGTAGGCCAAGATCCATATTTCACCACAATATAAGTCAGCTTTGGCTGATCACTTACATCATAGCTATTTAGGTAGACAACTCTTGTCAATTACATCTCATGTAACTCTTGGATAGTTGAGTGAACAACACTTTGTCCATATCTATCTCATAGACATTACTCAACCCTTGCCTCTAAGTCCTTAATCCTATTAAGATGACTTAGTTAAGTCCAAACCCACAATAAGCAGTCGAGATATTACAATTATCCACTCGCACCTTGCTAGGATAAACATAGGCACCTTGCTTTGGCAAAACCTACCTAGTGTTGATCTAAGCAATGATGAGTGCTTATCATGGAAGGCAACTAAGAACTTAATATTTCATCAACATATGTTCATACATCACATGCATATAATCAACAAATCATACATTGATGTTATGTAAGTTTGGAAACCAAAAATACATGTGAACATCAATGTCTAACTTGAACATCGATGTTTTGAGAATCTGATTCTCCCAACTACTTGGCAGCACTTAGTATCTCGGCCATATCCAGAGCTTTAGAGCTCGGATTTGTGCAAACTTGGTGTCCCTGGAAAGATAAGAAGTAGGGCTACAACTTTGCTGTTCAGGCCAGACACCAATTCGGCCTCCTTCTACCTCGAATTCGCAGCTGAACTTACTGGGTTCCACAACATCGATGTTGAACCCTTCAACATCGACGTTTGGAGTTTACGAATCTGCAAAACATCGATGTTGACACTCAAACATCGATGCTGGAGGTTGCCGAACCCTTAAAACATCAATATTGACCATCAAACATCGATGTTGGAGGTTTCCGAGTGCATAGAACATCAATGTTAACACTTAAACATCGATGTTTGAGTACTTGAACTCCAAACTATTTGGTAGTAGCTCAAGAACATCGATGTTGAACACTTAAACATTGATGTTTTGAGTACCTGAAAGTTCAAGATTTTTGGCAGTAGCATTATAACATCGATGTTGACCTTAAACATCGATGTTTGAACTTCTGGAACTCAATAACGTCGATGTTGGAACTTGAACATCGATGTTATTTGAATTTTGCAACTTCAAACCAATTTGGCCGAGCTCAAATAACATCGATGTTGTAACTCTTAACATCGATGTTGTTGAGTGTTTGCATGAGAACATCGATGTTGGTCACACAACATCGATGTTGTGAAGATTCGGCCTAGGCTACACTTCATCAGAACATCAATGTTTGTCACACAACATCGATGTTATGAAGGTTCGGCCTAAACTAAACTCATGCCAACATCGATGTTGGTCACACCAACATCGATGTTATGGCCTAGATGTACTAGAACGAAAATCGTTCGATACACAAACCGACACTCGATTTTTCTTAGTCGAACTCTTCGACTTACTGCCATTAACATCTTGATCAATATCTCATATCAATCAAGTGCTTGTTTTTCAAAACTCATTTGTCAAAACACAACATCAACATGTTCAAAATCATTTAGCATATCACATACACAAAATGAAAACAACACATACTAAGATGATCATATCACATATGCATCACGTATACGGTTTAGAGCTTCACAAGAAGGCTCCGCTACCACTGTAAGTTTCCGGCATGCTATATGACACTCATATACAAGAAAAATGCGCAGCGGAATTTCCGGAAACAACACAGGAACACATGTGAAGCATATAAACCGAATAACAATTTTTCGTACCTTACACGGTTAGGATCTTCCACCTAACTGAAGTGCCGGAATCAGCAAGAGCAAGACAAGGTATCCCGCCCCTCTACAGTATCCACACGAACCGTGATCAAGCCGGAATCGTCACACGATCTCCAACTTCGAGCTCTCCCGAACTGGTGTGCTAGCAACAGATTTCCAGGAGTAGTGTTTGTGGTGTTTTTCTTCTTTCACAAAGAAGGAGATGTGTGTGTATACTCTTTCAAGCTCTCAAGAACACTCTCAAGAACAAAACTCAGTGAATGGCATGAAGGAGAGGAAGTGATCAGATTACCCCAATCAACACATCAAAAGCTAATGGAGATAGTGGAGGTCATGGCCAACACATTGGCCCATTACACACCACAATTATGTCTATACATAATAATGTCTCCACTAAACCTTATCAATATATACAGCACCTAAAGTGGTTCAATAATGCTGACAATTAGTGAACCAACCAGCCCAAAACGACCCTGGTCCGACCACGGTCCAACCGCAGTCCAACCACAAACCGGTCCAACCATGGTCCAACACGGTTCAACCACCTGCTCGAATTAACGGTTCTATGTGTGCGACCCTGTAGGTACTTGTAACATTCGGCAATAATTGTAAAATCTCATTTTACAATTATAAGCAAAGAGCGGCATCTAGCAACACATCATTGCTACCCGAACGACAAGATCAGTACTGATTCAAAATGCCTCGAAACATGTCAACGTCCCTTTGTCCCATTATCAAGATTAAACCGAGACATGGAATATGTCAATCTCGTATATGTTTAATCTCGGTTTCTTGATCCTCAAGTTAACTGTGTAAAACGGATACCAATGATATCACCATATCATAATCCGAGCACGGCCGTGCATTTACAGTTCAACTCTATCAAGAAACCATCCGATAATATACCCGTTATATGGGTTGGACGAATCCCCTCTGGATCATACAAAACCCACTACACACTTATCATATACCCAATGATTACCCTTAAGTCCACCCAGTTACGGATGACTAGGAATAATATCAAAGTATATCACTCACATGTTGGGAACCTTGACGATCTCAGGTCTAAGGACAATACATATAAGAATCGCTATCGGCAAACATATAACGCTCCATGTAGCATTCTTATGTGGGTCGGTCCAGTCCACAAGTTCTCCAACTTGTACCCGTAGTAGAATTCATATCACATATAAATTCTCAACATACGCTAGTCTTAACTTATTATTACAACCCATCCATAATAATAATCGACTAGGGACATTTAAGAATATATCAAATGTATATTCTAGGGTTATAAATATGTGCAAGCGATTATCTCATAATCATATTTATTGGAATAACCTTAATGTATATACACGACTATATACGATCATCCATTGATTGGCTTTTGGGCATATTACTAACAAAGATTTCACTGAAAAGCTACTAATTAAGTGCAAGGTGTTGAGTATGGGCTGAATTTGTTTGGTCAAGTCAAAGATTGAAAAGAAAAAAAAAATGTTAGGCACCGTTTTTGAAAGTTGGTTAGCAGCCTCTTTTGGCTGCAAGTTGATGCCAGCCTTTTTTGTTGGAAAATTAGCTGTATGAAATGTGTGAAGATGCCTATAAAAGGCTGAAATATGTTTTGATATCAATCATCCCACGCAGAAATAAAAGGAAGAGAAGAAGAGCGGGAGAGAGAGAGGAAGGAGAGAAGGGAATAGGAAGAAAAATATACCTAATATTTTTCTTAGTCCCCTTCTAAATTTGGGAGTGACAAATAGTAGAGAAAATACTTTGGTATTTTTTGGGAAATACTTTTGTGGGTAGATTTTATTGAGAGGTTCTTTTGTACTAATATTTTATATTAGTGGAAGATTTGAAGTCCGTAGACGTAGGCAAGATTAAGGCCGAACCACGTTAAATCTTTGTGTCCCTTTTATTTTACTGCGAATCTTTTGCAATTTTCCCCAACAACTGGTAGCGGAGCAGGTTCGATAAAAGGTTCGCGATGGCAGTTTCAGGCACAAAGTTTGAGGTGGAGCAGTTTGATGGCAAGAAGGATTTTAGTCTCTGGCAAAGCAACATTAAAGATCTGTTGGTACAGCAGGGGCTGAAGAAGACGCTCTTTGGCAATGAGAAGAAGCCAAAGGACATGAAGGATGAAGATTGGGAGGAGCTCGAGCAGCGAGCTGTCAGTACCATCAGATTGACTCTTGCGCCAGATGTGAAGTACAGTGTCATGGTCGAGACAAGTCCGGTGGAGCTGATGAAGAAACTGGAAGATATCTACATGTCGAAGTCACCTACAAACTGGTTGTTCATGAAGAAGGAGTTCTACCAATTAAAGATGCAGTAAGGTACACATGTAGTAGATCACATCAATCGATTTAATAAATTGATCAAGGAGTTAGCTAGTATTGATGTGACCTATGACGAAGAGGATAAGGCCCTGATGTTGTTGATGTCTCTTCCACATTCATATGATAATTTGAGGAATTCATTGTGTGTTGGGAAGCAGACTCTTTCAGTTGCAGATGTGACAGCAGTACTAATGGAGAATTTCAAGTTGGACCAGTCTAGTAGCGATACAGGTGAAGATATCGCTGTAGCAGAAGTTAACCATGGCAAGGGCCCGGCACGGTCTAACAGATTTGAAAAAAAAATTCTAGATCTGGTTCGAGAGGAAGAACATATTATAGTGATAAGGAGTGCTACTATTGTCACAAGAAGGGGCATATCCAATTTTATTGTGAGCAGATGAAGAAGGATATGGAAGAACTGAAGCAAAATCGCAAAAAGCCTGGCAAGACTGTGATTGTTAAAGATGACTCTGATGGTGAATTTTTCTTGGTACATGAAAGTAAAGGTGATCGGACTGATTATTCATGGATTTTAGATTCTGCCTGTTCATTTCATATTTGTGCAAATAAGGAGTGGTTTAGTAGTTACAAGCCTTGCAGTAATGGAGAGTCAGTAGTTTTGGCAGATAACCATGAATTTAAAATTCATGGTATTGGTAGTGTAAAGATCAAGATGCATGATGGTTTTGTGAAGACATTTGGTGATGTGAGGCACGTGCCGGAGCTTGGAAGAAATTTAATTTCCCTTGGTAGACTTGATTCGAGAGGATGTGGCTTTTCTTCTCGAGGTGGAGTTTTGAAAATTACAAAAGGCGCCTTGGTAATTATGAAAGGAGAATTGATGGAGAAGAACCTTTACAGGTTGATTGGTAATGCAGTGAAGAGCAGTGCAAAGATTGAGGCTTGTACAGTATCAGGCAGAAAGCAGAATATTGTTGCATCTAACAAGAGGAAGATTGGTTTTGCAATGATGACTCGTAGCAACGAAGGTAGCCGTATACCAGCATGTAGAAGATTAAAGCAGACATGGGTCAAGAAGACAGAAGTTATAAAAAGTGCCAAGAACAATTCAGCCCAAGGTGGAGATTGTTGAGTATGGGCTGAATTTGTTTGGTCAAGTCAAAGATTGAAAAGAAAAAAAAAATGTTAGGCACCGTTTTTGAAAGTTGGTTAGCAGCCTCTTTTGGCTGCAAGTTGATGCCAGCCTTTTATGTTGGAAAATTAGTTGTATGAAACGTGTGAAGATGCCTATAAAAGGCTGGAATATGTTTTGATATCAATCATCCCACGCAGAAATAAAAGGAAGAGAAGAAGAGCGGGAGAGAGAGGAAGGAGAGAAGGGAATAGGAAGAAAAATAAACCTATTTTTCTTAGTCCCCATCTAAATTTGGGAGTGACAAATAGTAAAGAAAATACTTTAGTATTTTTTGGAAAATACTTTTGTAGGTAGATTTTATTGAGAGGTTCTTTTGTACTAATATTTTATATTAGTGGAAGATTTGAAGTTCGTGGACGTAAGCAAGATTAAGGCCGAACCACATTAAATCTTTGTGTCCCTTTTATTTTACCGCGAATCTTTTGCAGTTTTCCCCAACACAAGGAGCCCCTTTTCTTTAAACGGCTTCCCTTTTGATTTTTGTGGACCTTTATTGAAATCTTGCAGGGGTGACCAGATATTAATATTGTCGGGAATCCTGTTAATTGTTATACTTATACATCCGGAATTTTTGCACCTTTGGAGAACAGATGGCATCATCCTGATGTTGCTGATTCATGCGGGTCCGGTGGAATTCCTGTATTATTGGCTTCATAGAGCACTTCACCACCGTTACCTCTACTCTCGTTACCATTCTCACCATCATTCCTCCATTGTCACCGAGCCCATAACCTGTTAGTATAATTATATTTAACAACAACTGGGTTAATTAAAGCACAGTCTTCTTAATTAGTCATCCAATTAGTATATATTAATACATGCATAGTACATGTTCATATATATACTGGCCGGGATTTAATGGTGACAACCCTTTCTGCGTGTGCATGCATGCAGCTGTGATTCATCCCTTCGCTGAGCATATAGCGTACTACATCCTCTTCTTGATTCCGATGCTTGTCTCAAGAATAACGGAGACTGCATCTGCAGCATCCATGTTTCACTATATACTCTTCATCGACTTTATTAACAACATAGGTCACTGTAACTTCGAGCTCATGTACACTCCCACGTAAGAATACGCTACTACTACAACACTCATCCTCTTTTATTCGTCTTGCATATACAAGAATTTGCATAAACAGGCACGTTTTCCATGTATAATTTAGTTTTTATTGCAGATATCACTCGCTGCATCACACGATCAGTTCAGGTCAAATTACTCACTCTTCATGCCGTTTATGACTACATCTACAAAACTATGGGGACAAGTCTAAGGATACTCTCCATGAAACTTCGCTCAAGAGACCCGAAGAGTCACCTGAAGTTGTGTATCTAGCTAACACACCTCACCACGCCGGTGTCCATATCTATCATTTGCAGTTTGGATTTGCCTCCTTGGCCTCGATATCCAACACAGATTCCAAATGGTACTTATGGCTCATGTGGCTTGTTACCCTTTGGTCTGTAATGTAATCATGACTTGGTTCTACGGCCGTACCTTTGTTTCGGAGAGAATTAATTTCAACGCACTAAAAATGCAGTCTTGGGTGGTACCCAGATACAAATTCCAGGTACTTAATCATTAATTTTCGAGCAATATTGTAGGTAATAAATACGCTACAATCACTTTAGTACGTATAGATTAAAGGTGTTTACTTGTCTACCAAATGGGTTAAAAATGATTTTGTGAGGGATTGATTTGCTTTGGGTTAAAAATCACTTTAGTACGTATATAGATTAGGCGAGTGGGAGTGGACGGCTCTTTCTTTAATCCCACGAAGAAAAGAACCCTGTGTGTGGGTCCCACACCGTAGAAATCGCGAGCTTTCCACTTAAATATATGTATACTTGTCACCACTGCAGTCGTGAAGGCCCAGGTTCTGTGGACCAAAAATCCGTGTGGGCTGTATGGGCTGCAAACCATTCCCTTGGTTAAAAAGGGCTCTGATTAAAATTGCAAAGTTCCCAACTTACCACACGGTGTATAACCTGGGCCTCACATTTTGGTAATAAGTTATTAACTGGTAATAAGTTATTAGTTTTAATTTTTTTTTGGGTATTTAATTATTCTGTTTTTAATATTTTAACAACACAAATGAAACACCCGTACCAAATTTACCCAACAAACAGTAATTACTAGACAACAGTGCCGACACCTGGCACAAACTGTGTAATACAACAGAAAACCGGCCCATTGGCCCAAAAATAATAACAATCACCCGACCTCGGGTACATCAATATCAATCGCACAGCGGAAGCATTTATAAACTCAATGTCAACATATGCAAAACCCGATGCAACTAATGGATCCGAGTCCTGCCCGAGGGTACATTGCAGCTTGCCTCATACGTTCCTGCACTACAAACAACTCATCCTACGGGATGAAACCCCGCAGGCGAGGGGGTAGAGGAAAAAGGGAAGGCGCGACGGCGTTGGCGCACCCACAACGACGACGACCTCAACCACGTTGGCCCAAGCTCAGTTCCTCTGGTCGGAACACAGGCAGAGGACAACGAGGAGGAAAGAGATGGCAGCGTCGCCTGGCGGCGGCGGTGAGAGAGGGGTCAGCGATCAGAGGCAGAGGAGAAGAGATCGGGGCCGGCTCGTCACGGCGGCGAAGGTGGCAGGGAAGAGGAGGCAAAGGTGAAGAGGATTTGGTGAAAGGGGAGGAGATGGTGGCGTCGTCTGGTGGCTGTCATCGGCAGCAGCAGGGCAGAAGGAAAAGGAGATGGGGAAGGAGAAGAGAAAGAAGAAGGGGATGGCGGCAGCAGGGGGTTGAGGCAGAGAAGAGGTCGGTTGGTGGTGATAGTTGAAAATGAAGAGGTGTTGATGATGTTGACGAAGGCAGGGAGAAGAAAACGAGAGGGAGAGAGAGGATAGGCGTGTGAATTGAGCAGAGAGGAGGAGAAAATAAAGGAGAGAAAAGAGGAAGAATACAAAGATGAAACAGAGGAGTAAAGATAGGAGGGACCGACGGCTGAAGAAAAGAAATTAAACTGAAAGTGATAAGGAGAAATAATTGAGGGAGTGAGTTAGTGGAGAAAATAATTGAGGAGAAACAGGGCAATAAGTGAGGGAAGAAAACAAAATCAGGAATAGTTGGCTTGCCTTTACCGAATCCATACCAAATTATATCCCACCATAAGCTTTTATTATTATTATTTTTTTCTTTCTTTTTTTAACTTGTCAAAACTTTTTATAAACCAATTAATATCACAATAATTTCTAAGGAACATTTTAGATATATAACCTGTATCGAAAAAAAATAGATTTCCCTTGAAGAACATATTTAGTATATCAGTTATTTTAAAAATATATATAATACATCATTAAAAATGAGTAAGCAAATGCATTGCCGAAAATTATCAAAATCTTCTTGAAAATAGTAAGAATAAAAATGATCGTCATGAAAGAAATTATTCATTGTTTTGGACAAGTCTTGAAATTTAAATCTCATGTTCGGTTGTTCTTTGGAAAATTTGCTAAGGATCAAGAAAGATAGTAAAAATAATGAAAATTGACTCGAATTGGTGAAATTCTTGTTTAACCGCGATAAAAATTTTATTAACCACCGTAAAAGTCAAAACAGCTTGGTAAAAATTACGAAAATTTTACCCGGGTCGTTACATTCTACCCTCCTTAAAGGAATTTCATCCTTGAAATTCATACTGTAATCCACCAATCTCATAAACATATATATATAGTTATCATGATCATCAATCCTTCCATAATTCATCAATTCTATAAACTCCAAATTATCTCCTATCAATCATAATTAAATTCCCAAATAAATTTTTGGATTATATCTTCCAAACCATATCGATCATTACCTCAAAATTTATAACATAATTTCCATCAAATAACATTTCTCTTTTAAATCCACCGAAACTAGCAAAGGTCATATCTTCGGTTATAACTCTTTAAACAATACCTCAAGTCATCAAATCATCTCTCTTTTTTTAAAAGACTAAATCACCTCCAACATCAAAGAATTCCAGGAACATTAGTCCAATCCTCAAATCAAGTTATCCCGTCACAAACAACTTTAGTATCCAAAAATCATCAAATCATCAACCAATTTCTTAAAAAGAAAATTGATTCACCTCCAAAATCATAGAATTCTCCAAGAACATCAATCTAATTCTCAACTCAAATTGTCACATCATAAACAAAGCAGTACCCCAAAAGTCATCACTTGATCACGTCATAATCAAAACAGTACTCAAAAATCATCATTTCTCACTTCCTTAAAGTCATATAATATCATACCATCACTTAAAGATATAAAAACCAAAACCCATAATTAAATCTTACTTGTTCTGTCGAAACTTCCAATGCACGAATACAACAAGGCAGACTTCTTGCCGTCTCAAGGTCCCTTTATCTCACTGTTCTTCCCGGGCAACAACCATGTTTGACTTTACAATAAAATCTTTAAAAGCTTTTCATCATCAAAATCATAAAACTTTCCAAAAACAACGGTCACATCTTATAAATATATTCAACCCACAGCCTCAGCTGTAAATGTCATTTTATCAAAACTCATCCTTTAAAAACTTATCTTTCCAAAACTTGGAATCATTAAAACAACAATATTGTAAAATACCGAAATACGGGTAACTTATCGTCCAACTGTATTTATGAGGAAGAATACTCACATATGAATGTTCTACAGCAAGCTGGCGTCCCTCGACTGGATCCATGATGCACTAACCATATGAATATGCATGCAATTATGATAATCATGTGGAGCGAGCTATGCACAACAAACAAGCACAAGAAACACCAAGGACCTACCGCCCGCTCCGCTACCAAAATGAAACACCCGTACCAAATTTACCCAACAAACAGTAATTACCAGACAACAGTGTCGATACGTGGCACAAACTGTGTAATACAACAGAAAACCGGCCCATTGGCCCAAAAATAATAACGATCACCCGACCTCGGGTACATCAATATCAATAGCACAGCGGAAGCATTTGTAAACTCAATGTCAACATATGCAAAGCCCGATGCAACTAATGGATCCGAGTCCTGCCTCAGGGTACACTGCAGCTTGCCTCGTACGTTCCTGCACTACAAACAACTCATCCTACGGGATGAAACCCCGCAGGCGAGGGGTAGAGGAAAAAGGGAAGGCGCGACGGCGTTGGCGCACCCACAACGGCGACGACCTCAACCACGTTGGCCCGAGCTCAGTTCCTCTGGTCGGAACACAAGAAGAGGACAACGAGGAGGAAAGAGATGGCAGCGTCGCCTGGCGGCGGCGGTGAGAGAGGGGTCAGCGATCAGAGGCAGAGGAGAAGAGATCGGGGCCGGCTCGTCACGGCGGCGAAGGTGGCAGGGAAGAGGAGGCAAAGGCGAAGAGGATTTGGTGAAAGGGGAGGAGATGGTGGCGTCGTCTGGTGGCTGTCATCGGCAGCAGCAGGGCAGAAGGAAAAGGAGATGGGGAAGGAGAAGAGAAAGAAGAAGGGGATGGCGGCAGCAGGGGGTTGAGGCAGAGAAGAGGTCGGTTGGTGGTGATGGTTGAAAATGAAGAGGTGTTGATGATGTTGACGAAGGCAGGGAGAAGAAAACGAGAGGGAGAGAGAGGATAGGCGTGTGAATTGAGCAGAGAGGAGGAGAAAATAAAGGAGATAAAAGAGGAAGAATACAAAGATGAAACAGAGGAGTAAAGATAGGAGGGACCGGCGGCTGAAGAAAAGAAATTAAACTGAAAGTGATAAGGAGAAATAATTGAGGGAGTGAGTTAGTGGAGAAAATAATTGAGGAGAAACAGGGCAATAAGTGAGGGAAGAAAACAAAATCAGGAATAGTTGGCTTGCCTTTACCGAATCCATACCAAATTATGTCCCACCATAAACTTTTTTTATTATTATTTTTTTCTTTCTTTTTTTAACTTGTCAAAACTTTTTATAAACCAATTAATATCACAATAATTTCTAAGGAACATTTTAGATATATAACCAGTATCGAAAAAAATAGATTTCCCTTGTAGAAAGTATTTAGTATATCAGTTATTTTAAAAATATATATAATACATCATTAAAAATGAGTAAGCAAATGCATGGCCGAAAATTATCAAAATCTTCTTGAAAATAGTAAGAATAAAAATGATCGTCATGAAAGAAATTATTCAGTGTGTTAGACAAGTCTTGAAATTTAAATCTCATGTTCGGTTGTTCTTTGGAAAATTTGCTAAGGATCAAGCAAAATAGTAAAAATAATGAAAATTGACTCGAATTGGTGAAATTCTTGTTTAACCGCGATAAAAATTTTATTAACCACCGTAAAAGTCAAAACAGTTTGGTAAAAATCACGAAAATTTTATCTGGGTCGTTACAACAAATAATATTTATATTTTAATACTAATTTCTTTTTGTCAATTTTGAAAGAACAAAAAATACAAGCAACAATGTTAAAAGACCCGAATCCAAAATTTGTAACAGTCAACCAAAATATTAAAATAATATTATCAAATTCAACAATCGCAAAAGAGGCTCCAACACTGACTTCAACTAACGAACTAAAATACGAATTCATCGAGTTAGGTTGAAGCGCCCCGACCCGTATTTACCGTACAGGGTAAACACGTGCCGGAACTGTTCTACTACTGAAGCAGACAGTTCATACAACGTGAAATACAATACAAGCAATCCTCAAATACAACACTCGTCACCCGATCCCGGGGACCTTATTCAAGCCAATACACTCTGAATTAATCCACAGCAGATATAATACAACAACAATAGCAAAAAGAGCACACTAGAAAGATAAGCAGCGGAAGACTAAAATGCAGATGCAGCGGTGTATGGATCCGGGTCAGGTGGAGTAGTAAGCAGCAGCCAACGAACATCGTACCTGAACTACGATCAACCAAACCTACGGGATGAAACCCCGCAGGCGAGGGGTGAGTCCGAAGCGCTCACCGACGAAAGATAAACAAAGATATATTCAACCATAATACTTTCGAAGTAATCACATCAATCACAACAATAAGCACAGACAATCACGACACAAGGAAAACACTATAACATTTATACCAAGACCAAAAGAATGCTTAATTATTTTCTTATTACCAATTTTATCTTCCGGGCCCCGTCACTGGACAAGCTAGGGTCGTACCTGGTTATTAACTAATTCTGGATGCCAGGCCCCACCACAATCCGGGATCAACATCCCAATATCTCAAATCCGGGGTCAACACCCCAATATCACAAATCCGGGATCAACATCCCAATATCACAAATCCGGGGTCAACACCCCAACCAACAAACCCTCTGGCAAGACACCACAGAACTAGTCTCTAACCATCTAGTCGTACCACTACTTTCCAAGTGACAAATATATCATCAACTCAATTTTCCAGTTCAATCCATTACTCTTTCATCATCTTTCTCAATTTCTATTATCTCAGATTAATCCAAATTTCATTCAATCAACAATCACCAATCTTTCACACTAAACAGTCCAACAAAATTTCCATCACAGCATATACAAAACTAACACATTTCTACAGCAGCATCAACAATTCCAGAGCAATCATGTAACAGTCAACAATTATTCTAGCATATCAATCTAGCAACAGATTACACAAACAACTAAGGAACAAGCACAGCATTACGGGCACATATCAGGGTTTATCTATCCTCACCTTAGCCGATATCAAGTCTGGAACTGTCCAACTGACTCCAAGTCCGGCTCTTCAGGTATCAGCTCGTTATCAATTCCTATATCAAACAATAATATGCACATATAAGTGGTATGCAATGTGATGCCACTACTGTATTTACGAAAATTAAATACGGACTCGTCAAGGTTTCTTTCCCGGGTTATTTCTATCGTCGTCATAATTCACCATTTAGTTACTTAGGTCGGAAATATTTTACCCTAACTATATCCGGTTATTACCCCGGTACGTATCTACTTTGATAATACCCTTTCCAATTTATTTCTACAAGTATGTACCTTCCAAAATAATTATTATTTACCATCTACATATTTCCAAAGTAAATATTTCTCATATGGTATACCATATATTTCCCAGAATTATTAATTACTATTATTGTTACTATTATTTCCCAAATTATATCTATTTTACTTTCCTAAATATTACTTACCTAAATTATATCTCTTTTTACTATTTTTTTTCAATTATTTCCTTTTCCCAGAATTTTTTAATCTATTCCAAAAATATGTATTATCTTTCTTTTTTTTTTTATTTATTTCGGACTGGGCCAAGTCCAAGCCCAATCCTAACCACTAAGCTCAGGCCAAGGCAGGCAAGCCCAGGCGCAATAGCCCAGCAGCAGGCCCGCCAAGGCTGCCAGCCTTGAAGCCTCAGCCCAACCGGTCCAAATAGCCTAAATACCCAAGCCCATGACACATCTAGCCCAAACATTAGCCTAAACCCAATCCTCAAGCCCACACCTAAAACTACCCATATCCGTTTCCCTCTCGCGGGTCATCCCGACCCGTTCTCCTCACACCCGGGTCGTCACCTTGACGGTTGCTCACCTTGGGTCTCTTGAACGGCGACGAGCGGCAGCGCAACCAGCGGCGTAGGGCAAGGCGTCGACGACGGAGAAGGCGGCGAGGCAGCTGGTGGTACTCCCTGTTGCGGCTGTCGACGGCAAGGGAGGGCAGTGGCGTCGGATCCAAGCGGAGGACCGTCGGGTCCTTGGCTTCCTCCGGCGCGTCAGGAGATGGGGTCGGGCGGCGACGGTCTCCTCGAGTCGGCGGCCGAGTGGAGACGGCGTTGGGGTGGGTGGTGAAGCGAGACGCGTTGTCGGTGGCGGCGGCGGCTGGGTGGTTTGGTGGCTGCGGGTTCACGGAAAAAGGAAGAAAAGAGAAGAAGAAAGGGGAAGGGGGCTTGCAAAACGACGGCGTTTTGCCTGGTGGTGAGTGTTTTTTTCCTTTTTTTTTTCTCTTTTGGTTTGGTTGGATTTGGGAAGGATGGGGGAGTATGGGTTGAGGCAGTGATTTGCAGAGCTTAGCTTGGAGATGTTGATGATGGTTGGTGTGTGTGTTGTTGAGGCAGGAAGAGGGAAAAAATAAAGAAATACAGCTAGTGGAAACATGCAGTTACTGGTGGTGCACGGGCTGCAAACTGATCATTCACATGCTCACAGTGAATGGCGGCTGCAGCCTCCTCACTGTGCAGCATGTGAAGCGGGTTCCGTCCAGACCAGAAAACATTGCTAGTACCCTGTTGACTTAATTCCTGGCCCGATAATTCGAGGTTAATCTCGATTTTTCTCGACATTCCTGGACCCGAAAAATTCCATCTTTGGTCCGGAAATTCCGCAGAAAAATCCCGAGCGTGGGACAGTGTTCGGTTTCGGAATTCGAAGCGTAAATTACCCTGAAATAATTACACATGATTATTTTTATTTAGGAAATTACTGTACAAAGTGTTTTTATAGTCCCGGTAAAATGTAAATTTTTACCCGGGCTGTTACATAGGTGATGTTGAAAAGTGTGAGAAAAGGAAACTATTAAGTAAGCATACTAACTATGCATCCATTCATTAATTTAAATATTTATATTAATTTAAAAGTTCTAACAATTGATAATGTTTTTGAATAGACTTACTTACCAAATGGTAGAAGCTAGAGCCAAAGAAGGGAATTGATATTAATAACTGAAAAGTAAGAATAAAAATTTAAAATTGCATATAATAGATTTTGCTACAATAGTTTTCTTCGTTAAATACTAATGGATATTTTATATTCAAAAATGAACAATTAACTACAATAGTTTGCATATAATAGATTTTGCTGCAATAGTTGTTCACACTTTGTTGTAGTCTCAAGTCAAATTAAAGATATTCCTTATTTTGTTCATGCAATAATAGTCCAATTTAATGCGCTTCTCTATAAGTTCAAATTATATGCGAGGGCAGGTATGTACCAATTTTTTTTGTCAGAAGTTGCAGGGTACTCTAAGTGTCAACAGAATGCTGTTCATCCATTTGCTTCCGGGAATAGATGTCTGCACTGCGGTATCTCCTGCTGCTTTCATGCATATATGGGAAAAGTAAGCCACATCTTTAAAGAGGGCTACGCCAAAAATAATATTCCCACTAAGGTTGCGATGTTAGTTGTGAGCTTTGTGGTATAGTACTCTTTAAGAGCTTTTGGTGACTTGAACTAGTTTCCCCAATGTGTGTTATTTAGCATTGGCCACTGGTGGGTGATTCTTATTCTGCTTTTTGTTGATTTACATTGATGGCCTAGATAGAACGGTTGGACAGGATTTATCCGGTTGATGAGTACAAACAGGCAAAACAGCTGCTAAATGAGATTCTAACTAATAAAAGCTACCAAGAATGACACTCTAGAAGGGGACCAATGATCCAAAACAAGCCTTCAACCTAGCTGAGGTACCAGTTTTCACTCTCTTTCAATACAAGCCCTCCTCCCTTGGCTTTACATAGGTGGCCGTGGCCTAGATAGCTAGAACGGTTTGACAGGATTTATCCGGTTGCTATAAACGGGGGAGAGGTGCCTGATCCGTCTTTTCTGGATCGTGTATAAGGTTGGACTGCAAAGCAGTTAAGATTGGATCAAAAGCACTCATGCATGTGGGAGCTTTGAATTGTTATTTTTCTTAATCAGGTAACCTTTCTGTGTTTGAAACTTTAAAGGTACCATGATGTTTCTGATGAAAATTCTTGAATGAATCAATCAATCAATTGGGTACTATTAATATATTTTCCTACTCTTCGATTGGGTCAGCATACTATGAGTCTTTTGTCTTCCAACACAGAAATAGATCAATAATGAACGGATGGTAGCTAAAATTAGTCGGATTCCATTTATGTAAAGAAACTACTACTATTGACCTAGAAGACGACACAATACAATTAAGCAAAGTATTGCAGCCAAAAAAAAGAAGCAGCAAATTGTGCTTCGGGTTTAAACAAACAGGGATTTATACAAGATTATATAAGCCATAATACAATTGCATTTATACTCAATACATCATCTTATTTATTTGGTTTGTTTTTAGGACAAATAATCGCAAAACACCATCTCCTTCCTTGTCATGACATCAAAGAAGACAGCGAGGGACTAAATAAATTCGACTCTTAACCTCAAGGAAGGTTTTATGCTTGAGCATGTTTATTTCCACATGACCACATCTATGACGGACTAAGTACATTTTTGGTCCGTATACCGTGAGCAATGGGCAAACCGGGTACGGAAAAAATCATGAAACAAAGAATTAAACAAAAAGGAGAAGCCAGGCCTGTTATTAAATTGGGAAACTACATGAAACAAATAAAAATGGGAACTTAAAAGTGAGAATCTATCCAGCTCACGCAAAACTTCCTTATTGATTAGCTAGGTCATCTAAAATTAAAAAGATTCTATTTTTATCTGCCATTAAATAAATAATTTGTTTTCCCAGCTGAAAATTTTTGGCTTAATGCCTTACTTCACCCCTTAATTTGGCACTCATTTTAATTTTAGCCACCAGTTAATCTTATTTTGATTTTAGTCCGTAATTGGCTTGCACTAGTTATTTTAGCTCATTCCCTTCCTGCAACCGGATTGAGCCGGTTAACAGAACACACGTAGATTTTTAGTGTCTCATCTGCCACCCACGCACAAATATCCCATCCCTTACTCCCCTCTCATTTTATTTTATTTCCCTTCATTCTTACGGATCTCTCATTATTACTCTCTCAAAAACAAATAAAAAATTAAAAACTCACTATATTGCTCATGTAGACACGTAAAAAAGTCAAAGAATGAAGAATTGAATTCAGCCATTTTTATTCCAATAGATTTTTCGTTAGAATTGTACCAAGCAAATGTAAAAGTAGTTCTGAGATTTTTCCCAAAAAAAACACTTTTTCTGCAAAAAAAAAAAAAACAGTATTGCATTGCCAATATTTTAGCTTGAATTACATATGATGCAATTAGTGGATTTAATCCTTTTTTTCCTATTTTTTTCACTTTCCTTTCCCAAGCACTACCAGAATTCACTTCTCCTCATAACGGGCTTCAATCTTGATAAAATAAAGCAAGGGAGCAGAGAATTTTGCTTATTTTGCCATTTCCAAAATGGCATCTTGTAACAGCCCGGGTAATTTTTACATTTTTACCGTCACCGTAAAATTTATTTTACAATTATTTACCATAAAAATTAATCTTGGGTAATTAATTTATAGTAATTCGTGCATCGGATTCCAAAACCGAGCCCTGTCCCACGCTTAGGATTTTTCTGCGGATTTTTCGAACCAAGTTGGGATTTTTTGGGTCCAGGAATCTTCAAAAAAGTCGGGTTTAGCCTCGATTTTACGGACCAAAAATAAAGATAACGAGGTATAACGGATATTTTCTGGTCCAGACAATGCACAGTATATCAGCATAGTGAAGATGTCTTTTCCTGTGAAGCTTGTGATCTGCTTTTTCCTGTGCGCATGTAAAGCCTTGTCTCCCCTGTGAAGCTCGTGACACCGCTTGTTATAACATGCCTCCCCCTCTGCCTTCCACACGCCATCTCCTGCATACCACCATATTTCTCCTCTTCATTTTCCCCTCTGCCCAGTTCTTCTTCTGCAACCTGTGTAATCAGAACAAAAAAAAAGAAAGCAAGACACCCTTAGCCAAAGTGTTGCCGTTTTGGCAACAACCACCACACACCACCCTCTACCCTTCTCTTCCCGTGAACCACCACCCCAACCCGAGACCTCCACCGGCCGAGCCACCACCTCGCCACCTTCTCCTTGTTTCTTCCTTCCCTTCCTCGCTCCCAGTCGCTGCGACCCAAGTCGTCGCCATCGCCGTCCTTCACGCAACGACCGACTGAAGCAACGGAGCCGCCACCAGCAGTCGCCTGCAGCAGCCGCCTCGTCGGGCCTCCTTCGTGATGCCTCTGCCTCCTGCCGCCGTCGCCTTTCCTGCGTCGTTGCCGTCTCGCATCGCCACACACCGCCGTCGTGCCGCCTTGTATCGAGGTGAGGAAGGCGCGACCCGGATGAGGGTCATGGGTCGGGTTGACCCGAGGGATTGTGGCTTTGGGTCGGGCTGACCCATATGTCGCTGGGCTGTGTGGGTGATGTGGGTTGGGCTGGGCTGGACTGATGTGCACCTGGGCCTGCGCGTGGGCCTACACCTGGGCTCCTGCCTAGAGCTTGGGTCTGGTCTATGTGGTGGGCTGGGTTGGCACTATTGGCCCAGTCTGATTTAATTAAAAAATAATAAAATCTGGAAAAAGAAAATTAAATGGAAGGAAAATAATAATAATAAGGATTATATTTTGGGAAAATAATTCTGGAAAATATGATTTTGGGAAATAATTTTATGGAGAAAAAGATAATATTTGTGGGAATAATATTTTGGAAAGTACATACTTATGAAATAATTATGGAAAGGGTATTATCAAAGAAGTATTGTACCGGAATAATATCCCGAAATAGGTATAAGTATAGTATTATTTTGACACTGAAAATAAATGGTGAATGATGATGATAATGGAGAATTAACCCTGGGAAATAACCGAGATGAGTTAGTATTTATTTCTTTTCGGTATACAATAGTAGCATGACATTTGCATATCACTTATGTGTGCATATTATTTGTTTGATATAGGAGTTGATAACGAGCAGATACCTGAGGAACCGGACTTGGAGTCTGTTGGACAATTTCATAACTGATAATCGGCTAAGGTGAGGATGGATAACCTTGGATATGTGCCTGTAATACTGGGTATGTTTTTGTTGTTTGATTGAACTGCGGAAATGATTATTGTTTGTTATTTGATTGCTGTGGATATTGCTGTGATGTTGCTGGATTGTGTTGTTGATCTGTGGTACTGTGAGTAATCGTTGAACTGTTAATTGTGAATGATTAGTGATAAGAGATTGAGTCTGTGGATTAATCTGAGATAATAGAAAATTGGATAATTGATGAAAGAGTAATGGATTTGGACTGGAATTTAAGATGATGATTTAATTGTCACGTGGAAAGTAGTGGTACGACTAGATGCTTAGAGGCTAGTTCTGTGGTGTCATGGCCGGTTTGGTTTGGTTGTTGGGGATGTTGATCCCGGATGTTGTTGTTATTAGGATGTTGATCCCGGATTTGTTGTTATTGGGATGTTGATCCCGGATTGGTTGTGATTGGGATGTTGATCCCGGATTGTGATTTGGCCTGGCAACCAGAATTAGTTAATAACCAGGTACGACCCTAGTTTGTTCGGTGACGGGGCCCAGAAGATAAAATTGGTAATAATAACAATAAGCATTCTTTTGGTCTTGGCTTAGTTGTGTTATGGTAGATTTCTTGTCTTGCGTTTGTCTGTGTTTACTTCGAAAGTATTACGGTTGATTATATATCTCTGTTTATCCTTCGTCGGTGAGCACTTCGGACTCACCCCTCGCCTGCGGGGTTTCATCCCGTAGGTTTAGTTGTTTCGTAGATCAGGTACGACGATCGATGGCTGCTGCTTTCTTCTCCACCTAACTCCGGATCCATACCTCCGCTGCATGTGCATTTAAGTCTTCTGCTGCTGTGCTATATATGTTGCTGTGTTGCTGCTTTCTATATTGCTTATGATGATGTTTATTTTGGATTATGCTACTGCTGTTGTGTAAAGAGTGTAGATTGAATAATGGTCCCCGGGTATGGGTGACAACTGTAAAATACGATTTGCTGTTGTATTTGGATTTTCTGTGTAGAAATTTCACTGCGATGTACTGCCTGAGCTGTTTATAGGAATAGTTTCGGCACCTGTTTACCGTGACCGGTAAATACGGGTTGGGGCGCTTCATTTTGGTAGCGGAGCAGGCAGTAGGTCATTAGGGACATAACTGTGGTTGCATGATTGTCTGTTTGTGCATAAGATTTGTCACACATGATATGACATGCATACATATACATTCTCATATAGGTACGAATGGATCCGGTTGGAGGGAATCAGCATGCTGGAGGTCACCTAGATGACGATCAGGTATCGGTGGATCAACCGCAGCAAGTTGCGGGAGGTCTGGAACACCTTTCGAATGTTCCTTTGGGAGACCCTACGCAGATGTTGAACATGGTAACTCAGATTCTGCGAAGGCAAGATGCCAGAGATGCTCGTATCGATGCTATGGAAGCTCGGGAATAGGAAATCCAGGGACCTGTTGAAGATCCAGTGTATATGAAGCTGGAGAAGCTTGAGGCAGAGATTTTTACCAGTGTTACTACACCACAGGATGCTGATCGGTGGCTCAGACAGATGAACAGGGTTATGCTAAAGTTGACATGCAAGAATGACAAGTGGGCCAGATATGCTGCTGCCATGTTCCGAGGAGATGTCGTTGATTGGTGGGAGTCTACCACTAGGGACCTGCCGACACCTATCACTATGCCGTAGAACCAATTCATGGAGATGTTCCGAAGGAAGTTTGTATCTGAGGCATACCAGGACCAGCTGAGATGAGAGTTTCTGGGGTTACAGCAGGGACCAGATCAGACGGTCAATGATTATGAGATCAAGTTTAACCGCCTGTCCATCTATGCCAGTGAGTTTGTGGCTACTCCGGAGGCCAGATGTAAACGTTTCTGGGATGGTCTTCGATCTGGCATCCAGACAGTCATGGGGTGCAAGGTCTATGAGACTTACCAGGATATGCTGACAGATTCCCTGAGAGCTGAGATTATCTGGCTGGGCAACGAGAGGGAGTAACAGGAGATCCGTAAGAGGCATGCTGCATAGAGTTCTGGGGGACAGAACAAAAGGTTCCAGACACCAGTGAACCGGTCAGGATATGGACAGAGCTGATTCATGCTAGTGAGTCAGGGACGTGGATGGAACAACAATAACTACAACAACCGAGGCAGTTCTTGGACTCAGTCTGGAGGGACTTCATCTTGGAATGCTCGCCCGAGACCTCCTCTGTCTCACGTGAGGTGTTATGAGTTTAATGAAGTCGGGCACTACCGATATGCTTGTCCCAAGTTGGGAAGATCTGGAGGTACGGCACCTGTTCAGACAGTGCAAGCCTCAGTTGCCAGTGTTCCTAGTGGTTCTGGAGTTGGCCGAGGCCGAGGACGTAGAGCTGTTCCTGCTAGGACCTATTCAGCCATGATTCAGAGTGCAGCAGTGCCGAGAGCATTTGTGATCACCGCTGATGAGGATCCAGAGAATGTCGATATTATAGTAGGTACTTTTACAGTCTTTGGTAGTACTGCTTATACTTTGATAGACCCTGGTGCTACGCATTCATTTATTGTGCAAAGCTTTGCAATACTACATAACTGTACGGGAGAGAGTTTAACTTATGCGATGAGGGTTAGGTTACCTGCGGGTATAGTGGTTAGATTAACCCATGTGTGCAGAGACGTTTCGCTTTCGTACGATAGCAAGGTTTTTCTTGCACGGTTGGTTGTGACGAATATGGGAGGTTTCGATATCATCTTGGGGATGGATTGGTTGTCCAAGTACAGTGCTATAGTGAACTGTCGAACCAAGGAAGTGCTGTTGACATCCGATGGTAGGCGAAAGGTTTTGTTGATAGGTATTGGGAGAGTTGCTACTACATGTAGTATCTCCGCTAATCAGGATATTGGGATAAAGCCATTGGGTCTAGATGCTTTGTTGACCCATGTCAAGGGTGAAGAAGTTCAAACTTCGGTTTTAAGGGACATCATAGTTGTGAGGGAGTTCCCAGATGTGTTTCCAAAGGATCTGCCAGGATTGCCACCTGACAGGGAAACTGAGTACACCATCGATTTGATGCTAGAAGTGACACCTATCTCGATGGCACCATATCGGATGGCACCGACAGAACTCCAGGAGTTGAAGAAGCAATTAGACGAGACCTAGTACATCACCTTGGGAATCACCAGTCCTCTTCGTGAAGAAGAAAGATGGCAGTTTGCGAATGTGTGTAGACTATCGACAGCTGAACAAAGTGACAGTGAAGAACAAGTGCCCGCTTCGCAGGATTGATGACCTTTTTTATCAGCTACAGGGAGCTACTGTGTTTTCTAAGAAAGATCTTCGATCTGGCTACCATTAGGTCAAGATTGCAGAGAAGGACATACCGAAGACGGCCTTCCGTACTCAGTATGGACATTTTGAGTTCACAGTGGTTCCTTTCGGTTTGACCAATGCACCTGCAGTTTTCATGTGCTTGATGCACTTGGTCCTGAACGAGTTCTTGGACAAGTTTGTGGTAGTCTTCATCGACGACATTCTGATATACTCCAAGAGCAGGGAAGAACATGAGGAGCATCTGAGGGTAGTACTACAAAGGCTGCGAGAGAAAGAGTTGTATGCCAAGTTCAGTAAGTGCGAGTTCTGGCTTGAGGAAGTTGCATTCCTTGAACATGTTATATTCGGGGATGGGATTAAGGTTGACCCTGCCAAAGTGAAAGCTATTCTAGAGTGAGAGCCGCCCAAGACGGTACCCAAAGTCAGAAGTTTTCTTGGCCTTGCAGGATATTACCAGAGATTCATCGAGGGGTTTTCCTTGATAGCCAGTCCCATGACCAAACTATTGAGGAAAGATCAAGCCTTTGTATGGAGTAATGCTTGCCAGAAGAGTTTTGATGAACTGAAGAAGAAGTTGACATCAGCACCAGTCTTGACAGTACCTAAGCCAAGAGTGGAGTATGTGCTGTTTTGTGATGCTTCAGGTCTTGGTTTTTTAGCAGTTCTGATGCAAGAAGGCCGAGTGATTGCCTATGCTTCGAGACAGTTGAGGCCACATGAGAAGAACTACCCGACACATGACCTAGAGATGGCTGCAGTGATCCTTGCTTTGAAGATTTGGCGACATTATCTGTTTGGTGAGAAATGTCGGATCTTCACAGATCATAAGAGTCTCAAGTACATCATGACTCAGAAGGAACTTAACCTGCGACAACGACGTTGGGTTGAGTTGCTGAATGATTATGATTGTACTATTGAGTATCACCCTGGAAAAGCTAATGTTGTAGCAGATGCTTTGAGCCGGAGACAACCAGAAGATGCTTCCACCACCTACTCGATGTTCTCACTTATCGAGTTAAGGAAGATGGGAGTTGAATTGTCGGTGGACAAGACAGGAGCCTTGTTGACCCATATTGAAGTCAAGTCTAACCTGAGAGGCTGGATTGTGGAACTACAAGATGGAGATCCCGACTTGATCAAGCTGAAGGAAGCAGTCCGTAGTGGGAAAGAAGACAAGTTTCGCATAGCTGAGGATAGTGCATTGATGCTGGGGAAACGTCTATGTGTACCCAATGTTGGTGACCTGCACAGTCAGATTATTGAAGAAGGACATATGACGCCGTATGCTATGCACCCTGGAAGCACCAGGATGTATCAGAATTTGAGAAGTCATTTTTGGTGGTCGCATATGAAGAAAGATGTAGCCGAGTATGTTGCTAAGTGTATCACTTGTCAGCAAGTAAAAGTCGAGCATCAGGCTCCAGCAGGAAAGAAGAGATCTTTGACAGTGCCGAAGTGAAAGTGGGAGATGAACACCACGGATTTTGTGGTTGGATTACTGTTGACCCGGAGACAGCATGATACCATCTAGGTTATCGTTGGTCGACTTACAAAATCAGCTCATTTCCTCCCCATCCGATAGACAGATACTCTGGATAAGTTGGCGAAACAGTATGTTGCAGAAATTGTGAGACTATATGGGATTCCTAAATCCATAGTCTCAGACAGAGATCCGAGATTCACATCACAGTTCTGGAAGAGTCTGCAAGCAGCTTTGGGAATAAAGCTGAGTTTCAGCACTGCATTTTATCCTCAGACTGACAGACAGTTAGAGAGGACTATTCAGACACTAGAGGACATGCTAAGGGCTTGTGCTCTTAATTTCAATGGGAGTTGGGATCAGTATTTGTCCTTAGCGGAGTTCGCCTACAACAATAGTTTCCATTCCAGCATTGGCATGCCACCGTTTGAAGCTCTTTACGGAAGAAAATGCCGAAGTCTAGTATGTTGGGATGAAGAAGGTCTCCGTTTGATTGTGGGTCCAGAATTGGTCAAGCAGACAGTTGACAAGATTCAGGTAGTTAAACAGAGTATGAGAGCAGCTCAGGACCGACAGAAGAGTTATGCTGATAAGCATCGTCGAGAAATGGAGTACCAAGTGGGAGAAAGAGTTTTCCTCCGAGTTGCACCTTGGAAGGGTGTTATCAGATTCGAGAAGAGAGGGAAGCTGAGTCCCAGGTACATCGGGCCGTATGAGATCGTGGAAAGGGTTGGACCCTTGGCGTATAGATTATCTTTACCAGAGGAGTTGTCCCGGATTCATGAAGTGTTTCATGTTTCCATGTTGAGGAGGTACAGATCTGATCCGAGTCATGTGGTTACTACAGCAGATGTTGAGGTCGCAGAGGATCTTACGTATACAGAATTGCCGGAGCAGATCCTTGCCCGAGAGGTCAGACAGTTGAGGAACCGAGTCATACCGATGGTAAAGGTTAAGTGGAGCAAGCACTCTGCAAACGAGTCTACACGGGAAGTTGAGGAGCACATACGTTCTCAGTATCCGCACCTGTTTACAGCACCATAGTGAATTTCGGGGACGAAATTCTTTTAAGGTGGGTAGGCTGTAACAGCCCGGGTAATTTTTACGTTTTTACCGTCACCGTAAAATTTATTTTACAGTTATTTACCATAAAAATTAATCTTGGGTAATTAATTTATGGTAATTCGTACATCGGATTCCGAAACCGAGCCCTGTCCCACGCTCGGGATTTTTATGCGGATTTTCCGGACCAAGTTGGGATTTTTCGGGTCTAGGAATCTTCAGAAAAGTCGGGTTTAACCTCGATTTTACGGACCAGAAATAAAGATAACGAGGTATAACGGATATTTTCTGGTCCAGACAGTGCACAGTATATCAGTATAGTGAAGATGCCTTTTCCTGTGAAGCTTGTGATCTGCTTTTTCCTGTGCGCATGTGAAGCCTTGTCTCCCCTGTGAAGCTCGTGACACCGCTTCTTGTAACCTGCCTCCCCCTCTGCCTTCCACACGCCATCTCCTGCATACCACCATATTTCTCCTCTTCATTTTTCCCTCTGCCAGTTCTTCTTCTGCAACCTATGTAATCAGAACAAAAAAAAAAGAAAGCAAGACAACCTTAGCCGTAGTGTTGCCGTTTTGGCAACAAACACCACACACCACCCTCTACCCTTCTCTTCCCGTGAACCACCACCCCAACCCGAGACCTCCACCGGCCGAGCCACCACCTCGCCACCTTCTCTTTGTTTCTTCCTTCCCTTCCTCGCTCCCAATCGCTGCGACCCAAGTCGTCGCCATCGCCGTCCCTCACGCAACGACCGACTGAAGCAATGGAGCCGCCACCAGCAGTCGCCTGCAGCAGCCGCCTTCGCGACGCCTCTGCCTCCTGCCGCCGTTGCCTTTCCTGCATCGCTGCCGTCTCGCATCGCCACACACCACCGTCGCGCCGCCTTGTATCGAGGTGAGGAAGACGCTACCCGGATGAGGGTCACGGGTCGGGTTGACCCGAGGGATTGTGGCTTTGGGTCGGGCTGACCCATATGTCGTTGGGCTGCCTGTTTCTACTCCACCAGACCCCGGATCCATACCTCCGCTGCATTTCATTCTAAGACTTCCGCTGCTGTATTTTATATGTTGCTGTGTTGTTGTATTACTTTTGTTGCTGTATCATATGTTTTCCTCCGCTGCTGTTGAGCTTTGAGAATGATGTGGATTGAATAATGGTCTCCGGGATCGGGTGACAGATGTTGTACTTAAGTTTGATTGTATTATACTTTGTAACATATACTGTAATAAGAATAGTTCTGGCACGTGTTTATTGTGTACGGTAAATACGGGTCGGGTCGCTTCAGCCATAGATTTTGAAATTTTAAGGTTTAATATTTAGAATTAATAGTTAAAATTTTATAATTTAGCATTTTAGGATCTAAGATTAGATTTTAGGCTTTATAGTCTACAATTTTAGGTTTTAAGATTAAGATTCGAGTGGTCGTTCTAGGTTTTTCTGTTTTCTCTCTTTCTCTTTGAGAAAATCCTAGATTTACAGATTAGGGCTGTCGTTTACAATATTTTTTTTCGACGGTAAGCCCCCCACCAAACTTCCTTCTATTTAGTTTTTCCTCTTTTATTACTCTAGTCTCACTTTTTGTGTGTTTAGTCTCACTTTTTTATAGGTTTGGTCTCACTTTTTGTGAGTTTAGTCCTACTTTTGTGGATTTATTTTCTTGTTTGGGAGCTTTACACCTTTTTTGGGTGATTCAAATAAGAGTGTGGGAGTCAAAAACCATGGAGAAAATTTGACTTAAAGAATTATTTTTTATCTACCACAGAAACTTAACAACAAAGAGATATTTCTCCCCACAGGTATGCCTCGCCTTCACCTGTTGGCTTGGTGGTTGTTGCATAGACAATACAGGTTATAACGCCCACGGGAGCAGTGTGCTTTTGTAAATCCTCTTTTGAAGAATATAAATCTCTTTGTGTATTTCTATATGGTAGGTTAAGAAGAATTCTTATGTTAAATTTTTCTTATGCTTTTGTTGGTTTAGATCTTCAACTATCCATTTTCAGATCTCTTGATCTTTTTATATGAATAAAGAATGCTCTTTTTATATAATAAATATTAAAATTTACATTTAGTTGTTTAAAATTTATGATTTATAGTTCCGTCCTAAAAAATTCTCCAAATGCAAGCCCGAATTCAAAAAAGAAAAAAATCTCCGTTCATTTGTTTTTGTTAATAGTTGGTATGGAAGAATATCAACATCAACAATTAATATCTCCCACACGCTATAATCCTAAGATAATCCTTCATTATTATCTTGAGCCGTAATAAGTAACAACTCCCTACCTAGAGTTTTTTTTTTCAGCAATAACTCCCTACCCAAAGATTGGTTATTTTATACCATTTAGCTTTATATATATATATATATATATATATATATATGTAACAGCCCGGGTAAAAATTTTGGATTTTTACCGGACTGTAGAAGTCTATTTACCGTGATTTACTGTTGAATTAATCTTGGGTAATTAATTCAAGGTAAATCGGGAGTTGTTTTTCGAAACCGAGGGTTTTCCCGCGCTCGTGATTTTTCCGTGGATTTTTCGGAACTAAGTTGGTATTTTTCGGGTTTCGGAATTTCTCGGAAAAT
>JAKUCV010005187.1:83286-163120 GCA_028386065.3 Turnera subulata
GGTTCTTTTTGATCTGGCACCAGGAACAGGTTGATAACCTGGTACGACCCTAGCTTATCCGTGACAGGGCCCGGAAAGATAAAATTGGATAATTGGATTTTTATATGAGTCTTTTCAGTTTTGGGTCGAGTCTTTGGGTTGGGCTGTTTAGCCCGTGTTTTTGACTTGAGTAGTTATAGTGTGCATACTGATCGTCTTTCCATTGTCGTGAGCACTTCGGACTCACCCCTCACCAGCGGGCTTTCATCCCGTAGGATGAGTTGTTTCATGTACAGGCTTGGTGCATTCCAGACAGGCTGCAGCGTTTTCCCTTGGACAGGGCTCGGATCCATAGTTTGCATGTGTCGCATACAGTGTGAGTTATGTTAAGTCTTCCGCTGTGCGTAGTTTTTCTATTATTGGGCCATTGGGCCGGTTTTATTATTATTGATGTTTATTATTATGGGCTGTCGAGCCCGAGTTATTGTTGTATACATTGTATGCTGGGTCTTATTTTGGTTGGGTCGTCACAGTTCCGGCACGTGTTTACTGTGTACGGTAAATACGGGTCGGGGCGCTTCAATATATATAAGAGGAGCATCCTTCATTCATATAAATAGATCTATAAGATATAAGAATACATAATAGAAGATTTAATCGAATAAAAGAATAAGAAAAATTTAACATAAGAATTATTCTCAACTAGGGATGGTAGCGGGCGGGGATCTTGCTGGTAGAGGAATCCCCGTCCTATTCCCGGGGCCTAAAACTCTCCCCATCCCCATCTCCATTCCCCGCGGCGGGGGAACTTTGGTCTCCACCCCCCGCTCCTCGCACTCCCCACGGATCCCCACGACTCAAATTATTTATTTTTAAATATTTATATTTTTTCCAACTAAAAGCTTGAAATTTAGTTCTAAGTCGTTACAAAATACATATTAATGCTAGTGTCAATATAAAATATATATTACTATCTAATACTTACATATTACGACTAAAAGATTCAAATCCAACCAATGAATAAAAAGGAAAATACAATAAAGTAAATGAATTGAAGTGAACTTGTGGTCTATATTATATTATCCTTTTACCTCTTTTTGTTTTATATTTGAACAAAATGGCTAAAAACCAAACTTGAAATATATATATGTGTGTCTATATATGGAGTAACTAGAAGGGTAAAATCGTTATTTTATATTTTGCGAGTCCCTGCGAAGTGTGTACTATGATCCTCATCCCCATCTCCATCCCTAAATTAGTCTTGGGTTAAAAATCCTCCTCATCCCCATCTCCACGGGTCAATAATCGTCCCCATTCCGGGCATTTTTGCCATCCCTATTCTCAACCAACCAAATAGAAATATACAGCGAGATTTATATCCTTCGAAAAAAGATTAACAAAAGAACACTATTCTTGCGAGCATTATAACATGTATGGTTCGTGCAACAACCACCAAACCTGTGGGCGAAAATATCTATTTGTTGGTAAGTTTTTGCAGTAGATAAATAATAGTTCATCAAGTCAAATCTTTTTTCATGACTTTTGACTCCCATAGTCTTATTTGAATCATCCAAAAAAGGTGGAAAAGACTTCTAAAGGAGAAAATAAACCCAAAATATAGTAGGACTAATTAAACTCACACAAAATGAGACTAAAACAACAAAGAAGTGAGAGTAAAATAACAAAATTGAAAAATTGAAATAAAAAAAAAACTAATTGAATGAAATTTGGTAGAAAGGCTTACCCCTGTAGATCTAGGATTTTCTCGGAGAGAAAGAGGACAAAAAGAAAAAAAAAACTATGTCATCCAAAGAAAAAAACTATGTCATCCAACTTTACTGAAATGCGTAATTTTATCCTTTAAGAATTTTTTGTTAGCACTTTATATCCGTCAAATTTATTACAGCTGGTTAATGTTGTTTCCTTTACTCTTGAGATATCAGGTAATTGCACAAATGATGCCAAATTGGCTTTTTTTAATCGAAATTACATAAATACTCACAACCCAACTCCCTAAACCACATTTCAATCCCACCTAGTAAGAGCGAATCCATGACTCTTAGAAAACCAAACCAAAGGAGATACCATAACACTGCAAATAGTAAAAATGTTAAAAGCTGTTAAAATGAGACCCACATATGACATAATTTAGAAAAATTAAATTAAATTATGTTGTAAAAATTAGATTAAATTATGTTGTGAAAATTAAATTAAATTAAATTAATTTCTTTTCATTTTTTATCTATTTTTAATTATTTTTTTGCTTGATATTTTTTTCATTGTTGATTGGTGAAGTACTGTTTCTCTTTTTTATTAATTAGAAAAAAAATATACTCAACTTTTCAAAAATTATTTGTTCAGATCTACTTTCCTCCAACCCAACTAAATCCTTATTCTACAAACAAATCATGTCGTTCGAGGAACCTAACTTCTAATTTAGGTCATTTTGACAAAAAGAAAAGGTCATTCTTTTCTTTTGTTAATGGTTGATATGGAAGAATATCAACATCAACAAATATCTCCTGCCACGCCTATAATCCAAGTCGAGGATAATCCTTCATCAACTTGAGCAGCAATAACTAATAATTAATAAGTCCCCACCTAAAAATTACTTGTGCTCGTAGTCATATATGGATTAAGTGCACTTTTGGTCCTTTACTAAAGAGTCTAAGACCAATGGGCGAATTTCATACCTGAATGGAAAAATTGTTAATTTTGGTCCTTATATATTATATAGCCATTGAAAGTTTAAAATCCGTCTTAAAAAAAAAAAAGAAGAAAAGAAAGTGTAAAATTGGGGTTTAATTAGATTTTATCCCTTAGAATTGTAATCTCAAAATAGATCACCACCTAAAATTTTTTTTTCCTAATTTAGCCCTAAACTATTGTAGCCATTTCATTTACAGTGTTCCGTTTAGAAAAATTAGGTTTCCCTAAGTGTTGCTGTTAGGTGGCAATTTGCAAAGCCTAAAAATTTTTTCAAATAAGAAAAATACTATTTAAACACGTAATTAATTAGACACTTAGCAAAAAATTCACCTTTCATTTAAATACTAAATTTTTAAAAAAGAATTCTAAACTCTTAAAAAATAGTAATTTCCTAACCTAACCTTAAGCTTTCTCGCGCATTCATCTGAAAGTTGAATCCATCACTTACAGACAATCAAATTCATAGATTACTAGAGGGGCCTTCGAGAGTCCTATAACTCTAGGTTGTTTCTTAATTGACTTTTATAATTTTAAAAATTTATAATTAAGTCCTATTTTTTTTAATTAGTTATACCAAATAAGTCTTTTTGTCAATTCTAGATCTTAAACTAAGACTTTTTGGTCTCTTAAGTGTTTTTAAATATTTTCCATGGTCTATCTTATCATAATTCAAATTAATTAAGTCCTTAAATTTTAAAATTTTACCCATAATATCTCCAATACCGGTATTCGAATTCAGCCCGTGACATTTGGGAGATGTCAATAATGTTGGCTGCAAAAGATATTTTTGTTTTTTTTTGGTACATGGCTGCCCTAGGAGATATTAATTGTTGATGTTGATATTTGGAAATTTTTACTATAAAGAATCAACTGGTGACTCTCAGTAAATAAAAAGTCAACGTGACTTAATGACTTTTTTTAATGGAACTCGGGTGACTCCATACGTGACACGTGGTAATAAATAAAAAAAATATTAGCTAGATACACTTTTCTTCTCCATATTGGAAGTAAACCTATTGGTGTGTTGAGCTCTACCACCACATCATCAGATTGTAGTCATCCACAACCCTCCCATCCCTCTCGTGGAAAATAAAAACATACGTATGTTATTTTGATGATTTTTTTTTCTATTCAGATTGAATCAAATCTTTTTCACTCATAACATAATACAATTATAAACAAACAAGCAAACAGATTTTTATTATTTGCATTGCAACTTGCAAGCATTAACTGTTGCAAAAGATAATCGAACCTTTTTGCTAAGTGCCAGCATCCTTAGTGGGATGAGGATTGGAGTTGGGGTTATTTGGGTTGTATAGATTCATTAAAAAGAAAAGAAAGCTCTTCAAACTTCAAAGTGTCAATAAAGAGTTGCAAGGCCAGGCCACTTTACTTTCTTGTTCATGTAATATGATTTTTTGAATAAAGGCAATATATATATATTACCAGGCCAGAACCAGAAGAGCAGTCGAGAAACATGGATACATGTTTTGTTTTGACTTGTGAAAACTCAAAAAGTGTGAAAATGTATCCATTTCTATCAAGCGTCAGAACCAGGGTTATCCTTTCGACCATAAAAAATCCAGGCCAGAACCAGAAGAGCAGTCGAGAAACATGTTATTCTACGTTTTGTTTTGACTTGTGAAAACTCAAAAAGTGTGAAAATGTATCCATTTCTATCAAATCAGGCACAGTTTCGAAGAAAACAAAAAAAAAAATCAAGCACATTTTTTTTAATACAAAATTAGAAAGTACTCGTATTAATCATGATATAAATGCTATTTATACCTATAGATCTCACCAACTAACCACTGGTTTAGTCGACAAAAAAAAACCACTAGTTTAGTCTAATGACATTAATTTCATCAATTAATGACTCTAGATGGAAGCTGAAACTTTTATGATTAATACAGCGACCAAATATTTTTCTCATTCAAAAAACAATCAAGTGTGGAGAGGATGTTGTTGTTTAATTCTAATATTGAATTTACGACCCCTCCAATCAGGAAGCCATGATATAAGTGCTCCTTACAACAACAACAAAAAAAAAAAACGAAAAGAAGAGGAAATGTTAAGGAAATGCCTTTGGCGTGTTTGTCATGATTAATTATGGCCTCATAATGTTTAAAAAATCCCACCCCACGTTAATCCATATGAAGCGCCCCGACCCGTATTTACCGTACAGGGTAAACACGTGCCGGAACTGTTCTACTACTGAAGCAGACAGTTCATACAACGTGATATACAATACAAGCAATCCTCAAATACAACATTCGTCACCCGATCCCGGGGACCTTATTCAAGCCAATACACTCTGAATTAATCCACAACAGATATAATACAACAACAATAGCAAAACACACTAGGCAAATAAGCAGCGGAAGACTAAAAATGCAGATGCAGCGGTGTATGGATCCGGGTCAGGTGGAGTAGTAAGCAGCAGCCAACGAACATCGTACCTGAACTACGATCAACCAAACCTACGGGATGAAACCCCGCAGGCGAGGGGTGAGTCCGAAGCGCTCACCGACGAAAGATAAACAAAGATATATTCAACCATAATACTTTCGAAGTAATCACATCAATCACAACAATAAGCACAGACAATCACGACACAAGGAAAACACTATAACATTTATACCAAGACCAAAAGAATGCTTAATTATTTTCTTATTACCAATTTTATCTTCCGGGCCCCGTCACTGGACAAGCTAGGGTCGTACCTGGTTATTAACTAATTCTGGATGCCAGGCCCCACCACAATCCGGGATCAACATCCCAATATCTCAAATCCGGGGTCAACACCCCAATATCACAAATCCGGGATCAACATCCCAATATCACAAATCCGGGGTCAACACCCCAACCAACAAACCCTCTGGCAAGACACCACAGAACTAGTCTCTAACCATCTAGTCGTACCACTACTTTCCAAGTGACAAATATATCATCAACTCAATTTTCCAGTTCAATCCATTACTCTTTCATCATTTTTCTCAATTTCTATTATCTCAGATTAATCCAAATTTCATTCAATCAACAATCACCAATCTTTCACATTAAACAGTCCAACAAAATTTCCATCACAGCATATACAAAACTAACACATTTCTACAGCAGCATCAACAATTCCATAGCAATCATGTAACAGTCAACAATTATTCTAGCAGATCAATCTAGCAACAGATTACACAAACAACTAAGGAACAAGCACAGCATTACGGGCACATATCAGGGTTTATCTATCCTCACCTTAGCCGATATCAAGTTTGGAACTGTCCAACTGACTCCAAGTCCGGCTCCTCAGGTATCAGCTCGTTATCAACTCCTATATCAACAAATAATATGCACAAATAAGTGGTATCCAATGCCATGCTACTACTGTATTTACGAAAATTAAATACGGACTTGTCTCGGTTACTTCCCCGGGTTATTTTCCTATTTCCGTCACAAATTCACCGTTTATTCGTAAGTGACAAAATAATACTATTCTTATGCCTATACTTACTTCTGGATACTATTCCGGTACAATTTCTACTATGTAACACTCTTCCCTAATTTATTTCCCTCAGGATTATTATGACTCACTATGCATTTATATTCCCACAATTATTTCCCTCTTAACAATTATTTTATATCCTATATACTTTCTAAAATTTAATTTTCACGTATACCTTATACTTCTCCAAAATCTATATTTTCCATTAGCTCCATATTTATTTTTTTCCTAAGATTCCCAAAATATTATTTCACAATTTATTATATTTTTCTTATTATTATTTTTTTTAATTCCAGGTTTATTCCTCACAATTATATTTTCTTCCCCCTTTTTTTTTATTTATTTTTCGGACTGGGCCAGTCCAATCCAAAACCCAGGCCCAATCCTAACCCATCTCCAACCCATGACACAACTAGCCCACTCTACACCTAAGCCCAGATACCCAAATTCCACAAGCCCATACCCCAAAACCCCAAACTAGTCAGCCCAAGATCTAAGGCCCAGGTCACCCAATCCCAAACTACTATCCGGTTGAGACGACGGGTCAGCCCGACCCGAAGTCACAACCCGTCGTGTGAAACGGGTCGCAGCTCACCTTGGTGTGTTGCAGGCGGCGTACGACGTGGCGGGGCTGATGATGGCACAGGCGGCGGCTTCTCGTCGTGGCGTTCGTCGGCTGCAGCAGGAAGGGAGGACTCGTGTGGCCTCGTCGCCGGCGGCTGCAGCGAAGAAGAAACACAAGGCGAGGGTGGCGGCGGTCGTCGAGCTCGCGAGGAGGAGAAGCGTGACGGAGAGGCGTCGGCGTCGATCTGCAGGAGGCGATGGCGACGCAGCAGGGAGGAGAAGGAATGGGGTGGCGGCTGGTTCCAGTGGAGCGTCGGCAGCGACGGCGGTGTGTGGTGGGTTTCACGGGAAGGAGGAAGAGGAAGGGTGGTGGCGTGGTGGTTGTTGCAAAACTACGTAGTTTTGCAAGTGTGTGTGTTTTGTTTTTTTTTTTTTTTTTTTTTTTAGTAGCTTGAGGTTGCACTGGTTTTTGGAACGAGGAGGAGAATTGAGGCTGTGTTTGCAGTAGATGGGGGTTCTGGTTGCAGGTGTTATTGGTGATACTGGGAGGAAGAGAATTAAATAATGAAGAACACAGTGAAACCCAATCATGCAGAATACTGGCCATTCACATGCCTCACAGTGAATGGCGGCTGCAGCCCCCTCACTGTGCAGCATGTGAGCCGGGTTCTGTCCGGACCAGAAAATAATTAATGTACCCCCCTTGACTTGACATTCCTGGACCCGAAAAATTCCAACTTTGGTCCGGAAAATCCGCAGGAAAAGTCCCGAGCGTGGAACAGGGCTCGGTTTTGGATTCCGAAGCGTAAATTACCGTTAATTAATTATTTAGGATTAATTTTAATAGTAATTAACTGTAAAAATAAATTTTACGGTGATGGTAAAAACATAAAAATTACCGAGGCTGTTACACCATAGCTCAACCACCATTCCACACATTTAAATTGTTGAATTTGTTGTTGAAGGTTATGTATGCATGATATTAATGACAGCTGAGAAATTAAACTGAATAAATCATTTGTGATAAAAAGTCCTTTCACAAAAATCATGCCTCACCATCATTACCATTACTACCATCACTAGAAGCTCCTTACAAATCCTGTTTAGGGTGTAGGACAACGACATAATCCACTGTATCGGAGGCGGATCTTGGTAGCATGGGCCTCCTATTCAGAAAATGAATAGAGTATTTTGCCCTCATTTTTGCTTATTAATTTAGCCTAACCAATATTTTTTTTTTGGGTCCAAGCCTGATTATACGCACTCTTTCAAAAATAAATGAGGTTTATAAGGATAATAGTGATGTTTGACTAAATTATTTCTCTATAATAATTTTGTATGTATAGATAATATATAGTGATGTTTGTAAACGTCAATATCATATGCTCAGCTCAAGAAGTTTAATTTTTTTTCTACATTATTGTTTAGGTGGAAATATTTCTACTATACGCTGGCCTAAATAAAAACTTATAGTGATATTAACATATTACTATATTTTGAAAAAAAAACATAAAAATTATACAGTGTAGATATATTTGTAAGGAAGCACACGTGGAGTCTTTTGTAAGATTATAAAATTCTGATCATTTTTTGGGATATGATCAAAGCATATTTGGGTTTACTACGTAACTACCTCCTTTTTTGTTGGATAACTCTAATTTAACAATTCAGAGGGGGACCATGAATACTTTTAGCCTTTAGGATAGATTCGGCATTGATTAGATTAGAACATAAGGTGCAGGAATGGATTAACTTAAGTCTATTTAATTCGCCAATTTTGTTGAAATTTGAGAAAAGACGCTGGAGGGTGGAGCAGTATTAACAAGCAAGTAGTGCCATGTTAATATAAAGTGTACGAATGTTTCATATTGTATATTCCATCCGTCACAAAATAAATGAGGTTTATAAGGATAATTGTGATGTTTGACTAAATTATTTCTATAATAATTTTGTATGTATAGATAATATATAGCGAGTAAACGCCAATATCATACACTCATCCCATCAATAATTTTTTTCTACATTAAACTATAGGTGGAAATATTTCTACTACAGGGTTATGGATATACTGGCCTAAGTAAAAACTTGTAGTGGTAATTACATACTACTATATTTGTAAAAAAAACAAAAAAATATACACTATAGATATTTTTAACAAAGCACACGTGGAGTCTTTGTAAGATTATAAAATTCTGATCATTCTTTTGGGATATGATCAAACATACTATTGACTATGGGTTTTATTACCTAACTACCTTCTTTTGTAGGACAACTATTTGGCATCTAATTAAAAAATTCAGAGGGGACCATGACTACCTCTATCCCTTAGGATTAGGCACTGATTGAAAACATAATTAAGGTCCAAGAGTGAATTAACATAAGTTTATTTAATTTGCCTATGTTGTTGAAATTTGAAAAATGATGCTGGACGGCGTAGCAGTATTAACAAGCAAGTATATATTGTCATCTAAATTTCAGTCTGCTAAAATTTTTATTCAAAAGCGAAAATGGTCAGATCAGCTTGTGCCTTGATCTATTTGATATGGAAGGAAAGATTTTTGAGATCTTTCATGATGTTCTTCATCTCACAATTTTGTTTCCCTCTCTTACTCTTATAAACATTTGTAGGTTTCATTTTTTTTATTTTAAAAAATATTAGTATCTCAAACTTTAGTAACTAAATTAATTACTAGTCAAGTACTGATATTTCGTATTGGTAGCTTTGCCTTCTATTAGAATAATTTCCCTGGTTGGAGGAATGGAATTGATATAGTTTTTTTAGAAAAACATCACATTAGTTCTCTCTGAAGTAAGTGGACCACAAAATTGAGTCCGGCAGCACTGATGATGAACAGAAGAAGCATCATAAATTCTCACTACAACAAATTTATGTTGGGAGTTTGAAACTCTCTCGTCTATTGAAGGGTTGCTTATTCTCATTTTCTGCAAACAGCTTTAAACTGGATGTTCCTTCTTTCTGCTAAAAATTGATTCCACTGCAGGCTTTGTCACATGTACCCTTTTTTTTTGGACTGCAGGTCACCAACAGTACGGATAAAAAGTCACTGGAAGTACTCTAATAATTCTTAGGAAATTTTCAAGTTATACAAACTTATGATGTATATCAAACAAGTCCTAAGTATAAGTCGTGTCAAATTTTTCTGAGCTGGTTGTTAAACAAAACCTATAATTTTAAAATATTTATTAAACAAAAACTAAACAAGAGTTACGCTTCCAACAAATTTTTGGAGAGTTGGTCATTACATGTCGTATATTTTTCGTATTTTAAATTTTAATAAATTAGAATTAATTTTATAAAAATGAAATAATAATAATTAACCAAAACCGAAAAATCAAACATGGAGGCCTAAAAAAATTGTACTAAGCTTAGGACTTGTTTGATAAATGTTTTAGAATTATAGAACTTAGTTTGAAAATCGCCTAAACGCTGGACTTTTCGTTAGACCAATTGGCTAGCCTATAGGTCGTGTTTTAATTTGTGTCATGTTAAGTAGGTAAATTGAATGCGGCTCACTTAATAATTATCCTGTCCTTCGTGTTGATTCATTTTAAAATCGTGCGGGACTCGAATTAACCTACAAGTTAACCTATTAAACCCAATTAAGTTTACAAGTCAATTTTCATTTGTTTAAGCAATAAGATAAGATTCTATTTTCTTTTTGGCTGCTAATCGAGTGAACTTTTTTGATAGAACAGACAGCGGTAATACATATCAAAACAAAGTGGTGCCCCGTGGGTACACCTACACCGGCAAAACGGTAATTACATCACCAAGTTAACGAAACCAAAAAAAAAACAGGGTATGTTAAATAATCACCAAGATTCTAATTAATTTTTCATATGTTAAATTATCTAATAAAATATAACATAATAGTTCCATAATACAATAATATCTCAAGAATCTATAATTTTTTTGGATAATTTTACTTAGTAAATAGATCAGGTGCCAAATTTGTGAAATATATACTTTAAATATAATCAGATTATTAGTAGGGATATATATTATATTGGCGGGTCAGTGCTCTATACGTGATAATTTCATGTCCAGTTAGTGTTGTATTGTCTTTTTTCAAAAAACTCGTTTTGGCAAGTGACCTTTAGCTATATCTGTCTATGTCTACAGTACTACTATACTAGCTAGATCCGCTTATAAATGAGAGCCACCATGCATTCAAGCCATAGACAACCAATTGATACACCCTTGCTACTGGTTACTGTCTACAAATTAAGCTCTATCCTCTATGGCATCAAAGCCAGGAATTCTGACGGACTGGCCCTGGAAGCCTCTTGGGAACTTTAAGGTATGCTTCTTGAAACTTGACCCAAAATTTAGAACGTAGAGAAAAAAAAGAAGGTAAGTGCTCTCAATTAATTCACAATCACCAAGCCCTAGTTTAAATTTATGTGGCGCGTCTTCAATTAGCCGCATTGCTGCTGCTTCACCTGTTATTTTGTTATATTCGATTATTAATTTTTGAATAATTTAGCGTAAATTAATGATGATGCTGTTGTAGTCTTTCAACAGAATGACATAATTTACTTGGAATGTGCCGGTACCATGTTTTCGTTTTCAATTTTCTTCACTCGAATCTCTTGCTCTTCCCACATCAAACTGCCAATATTTTATTTGGGACATCTCAAATGAATAAGATATATATTTGTTGTAGCTAGTAACTTGAGAATTCTTACTATAAAGGGCTGTGGAATTTAATCGATTTAATTTGGTTTGGTGGTGGAAAAGTACATGATTTTGGCACCGTGGGTGGTGCATGGCATCTATACATTAGCAACGAAGGAAGTAAGCGAAAGTGATTTGGGTTACGTGCTGGTGTTCCCTTTCCTCCTCCTACGAGCTCTTCACAACCAGATCTGGATTTCTTTCTCTCGTTACCGCACAGCCAAAGGCAACAACAGGATTGTGGACAAAGGCATTGAATTCGACCAAGTCGACAGGGAAACCAACTGGTAAGCGAATTAATATGCTACTATATATATGCATATATACAACAAAAGCTACTACGTGCATTATTAATGTACTCTATATGAATTATTGCAAAGGAGAGCCCTCTTTTGCTGTTCTCTTTTCCTTTCGACTGATGTGGACTTTGTACTGAAACAACCTGACAGGGATGACCAGATAATACTCTCCGGAATCCTGTTTTACTTAGTGATCAGGACAATTCCTCAGGCTTCCCGGTTGCCCTTTTGGAGAACAGATGGCATCATCCTTCTGGCCTTACTTCATGCGGGTCCGGTGGAGTTCGTGTATTACTGGCTTCACAGAGCACTTCACCACCACTACCTCTACTCTCGTTATCATTCTCATCATCATTCCTCCATTGTCACCGAACCCATAACCTGTTAGTATATATCATATAGTATATATAACATGTTCATATATATACTGGCCGGGGATTTGAATTAATAGTGTCAACTCGATCTCTCTGTGTGCATGCAGCTGTGATTCATCCCTTCGCCGAGCATATAGCGTACTTCGCGCTCTTTATGAGTCCGATGCTTGTCTCATTATTAGTGGGGACTGGATCTGTGGCATCCATGTTTCTCTACATACTCTTCATCGACTTTATGAACAACATGGGCCACTGCAACTTTGAGCTGGTCCCAAAGTGGCTCTTCTCCTTCTTTCCCCCACTTAAGTATCTCATGTACACCCCTTCGTAAGTAGCCAGACTCCCCCTTACTTGATCATGATGTTACATTTACTCTCTTTTTATTCTTTGAAAGTATGTTTCATTTACTAATTAATACTGACACAATCATGTCTATTTATTGTTGTTGTTGTTGCTTTTTTTTTTTTTTCTATTACAGATTTCACTCGCTGCACCACACTCAATTTCGGGCAAATTACTCACTCTTCATGCCCATTTATGACTACATCTACGGCACCGTGGACAAGTCTACGGATACTCTCCATGAGACTTCCCTCAAGAGACCCGAGGAGTCGCCTGACGTTGTGTATCTAACGCATCTAACCACGCCGGAGTCGATCTACCATTTGCAGCTTGGATTTGCCTCCGTGGCTTCAAAACCCTACACAGAATCCAAATGGTACTTGTGGCTCATGTGGCCTGTCACCCTTTGGTCTGTACTCATGACTTGGTTCTACGGGCGCCGTACCTTTGTTTCAGAGAGAATCAATTTCAATGCACTAAAGCTGCAGTCTTGGGTGGTACCCAAGTACAAATTCCAGGTATGGATAGAATATAATTTTCGAGCCATGTTCTACTAAGCAATGAATACGCTAGTTTTGCACGAATTCTGTCCCCAAGGGGTTTTTTCTTCCTTCTGCATTTCCTTTTTCTATTTTGGCTTCACTCACTATTCATTTTTGTTTTTATATATAAGTAGCCATTCAGTTTTATGCATGAAACATTTATGTTGAGATTTTTTTTTTTGTTGGGATTTATATCTTGAGATTGTATTGTATACAGTATTTTCTCCCACGGCAAAAGGTCGCTATCAATAGCTTAATTGAGAAAGCAATAATTAAGGCAGACAGGAGAGGAGTGAAGGTGTTAAGTCTTGGGCTCTTGAACCAGGCGAGTGGCATAGTCAAGGAAACATCAACTTTTATAACTTGATATCTGTAAATAAACATGTCTTGGACCCAATTAATTAACAATTGCACCCCGGTGCTGTGTGAAATTAATATTGCACAGGAAGAAGAGCTGAACGGATATGGTGGGCTCTATGTGCAAAACAACCCTGCCCTTAAAATTAAAGTGGTAGATGGGAGTAGCCTAGCAGTCGCTATTGTGCTAAATAGCATTCCAAAAGGGACAACACAAGTGCTCATTAGAGGCAAACTCACCAAAGTTGGTTTCGCCATTGCCTTTGCTCTATCCAAGAAGGGCGTCCAGGTTATATCCTCTCCTTCTCCTTTATTAATTACTGCTATTATCATTATTACCGTAGTATTGCAACATCTCCCTTTACTTTCACGATTTAATTATATTGCAACAAATATATCTGCCTTTGAACGATGGACATTTCTACCAAGTGCTTAACTCCTGTACTAGAGTTCTTAACATAGCGTCTGAAAGAAAAAAAGAATAGCATAAAAGAAAAAAAATTTCTTAACTCCTGCATTATATATATATATATATATATATATATATTGTAGTGAACGTTTCTTAACTCCATTAGAGTTCTTTTTTGTCGAAATTTGATTTGGTTATTGAACTTCATGCAGGTGACGACATTGCACAAGCATGAGAAGGAGGAGATTAGGCTCATGATTCCCACCATTCCCGAAACTAACTTGGTCCACACCAAAAGTCGCACTCATAAGGTAGCACACTAGTAAATATGGCAGTGGCTTTAGTATCATAGACGTTCATATGCTTCTATTTAATTTTAAAAAAACAAAACTATTGTGACAGATATGGTTGGTTGGAGATGAATTGACACCAAAAGAACAGATGGAGGCCCCAAAAGGAACAACATTCATCCCATTTTCCCAATTCCCTCCAAAGAAACTGCGTAGGGATTGCTTTTACTTTAACACTCCTGCTATGAAGATTCCTGATTCTTTCGAGAACAACCATTCCTGCGAGGTCAGTTATCCTATATTAGCCAAAACCTGCATGTTTCATATATATATCAGGCTTTGAGCTAAGATTTTTCTTTTTCTCCATTTTTGGTCTTTCCTTTCTTCTTTATATATGGTCATGAATATCAAAGTCATAATATATTGGGAAACACACAGAATTGGCTGCCAAGAAGGGTGATGAGTGCATGGCGCATAGCTGGGATATTGCACGCATTAGAAGGGTGGGATGAGCATGAATGTGGGCACACCATGACCGACATCGATCGAACTTGGCAAGCTAGTCTTCGCCATGGCTTCCGTCCTTTGACTAAATAATTTAACCCAGATGATGCTGCAATATGTCTCCTGCCTGCGGTCCAATTATTATATGTCCTTTAATTATGTTTAGTAGATGTGATTCCAGTCTTTGGTATTTCTATTAAGTGCTACTATTACTGCTGCTATTGACATTTTATAATGCTGTGGGTGCTACTATGTATGCTATTGTAATCTTAGTTCCATATATCTATCTCCTATCATATATGTCTTCTACCGTCCTTTCTGTAGTTGTCTCAATTTTCTACTTATTGTTGTGTTAGAGATTTAGTCTTGTGTCATTAAACCTTTTTAAGTCAACCGCTCCCGAAAATCTCAATTAGTAAGTGTAAATGCTGGGCAAATTCTATATTGCTCATTATATATCAAGTGGTACTAGTTAGCTAGCTAGCTAATGTTCAAAAAAAAGTGGTATTAATTAGCTAATGATATCATATTCGCTGCGGACTTTGTAACGTGAGAAAGATGAGGATATCTATTTTCCTAAACATTAGAGGAATCCTTAATTGATTATAATTTTATTAGTAGACATGTTATAAGGAGTGCGTATAATAGTTTTTTCCTCAATGTTAGTTCCTTAACGTTTTTTAAGAACTGACTATAAGGATTATGACTAGAAACTAGAACCTGGGATAACATATGCTTTACAAATTACAAAACAAACGGAAAGTTGAGGAAGAACGACATCAATTAAATTTTTTTAGTTCACGAAAGGAATTTGCACTTCAAAATTTCAAATACTGCACGAAGCCGGAAGGAGGCCACCTTCAAATCATTCTCCGCCCCACTAAACGAAAAGCCCAAGAAGAATACAAATAATAAGCCCAAGAACAATATGCATAACAAGCCTAATAAATAAAGCTGAAGTCCATGAAGGCAAACTTCTCGCCCATCAGTTCTAGAAGTACAGTTCCAGCAAGGCCCAGCGTATCAGAAAAGAATGTCCCAACTAGGGATGGCAAAAATCCCCAATGTCCCGGGGATTCCCCGCCGTGGGGATGGGGATGGGGACGACTATTGACCCGTGGGGCGGGGGTGGGAATAATTTTCAACCCGAGACTAATTTGGGGATGGGTATGGGGATCATAGCACCCGCCCCGCGGGGATCCGCAAATCTATAAAATGACCATTTTACCCCTCTAGTTAATACTCCATATAAGATTTTGTCATTTTGTTCAAATACAAAACAAAAAAGATAAAAGGATAATATAATATAGACCACAAAGTTCTCTTAAATTCACTTACTTTTATTGTATTTTCCATTATCATGTTGGTTCGATTTTAAATTTTTATGGTAATATGTAGTGTTACATAGTAATATATAATTTATTTACACTATGTATTTTGTAATGGTTTGGAACTAAAGTTCAACCTTTCTTGTAAATATTTAAACATGAACAATTTGAGTCGCAAGGAACCGTGGGGATCCGCGGGGAGTGCGGGGAGCGAGGATGGGGACAAAATTTCCCCCGCCGCGGGGAATGGGGATGGGGATGGGGATAGTTTTAGGTCGCGGGGATTCCTCCACCCGCACATTCCCGCCCGGCTGCCATCCCTAGTCCCAATCCCAAGTGCATTCATGGGCCACCACTTTGACCGGCAGTAGGGTGTGGTTTCTTCTGTTTACTACCAAGGGTGGTGGCGACTAGATTCTTCGTCTCTTTCCTGCAAGAACCCACTTGCATGTGTTGTTACTTGTTTCCATGGATGATGTATCCACTATGTTGTTCCGATTATTAGATGGAAGATTCACCAAATAATAATTATGCCGTTTAAGGTCAAATTAAAGTGACGAATAAATCAAAGAGAAAAATTCTCAGCTGAATAGGATGTACCATGAAATACCCCGAGCTCCTAAAAATTACATGATACAAAAGACACCGAGTCTGTGATTGTAGAACCCTGAAACCTGAAGAAAGATCTGAGCAAATACATTGTGTAGAATATGCCCATATCTGCCAACACGAATATCCTTAATTATTATACGCCATCTTCCAAGAGGAACCAGAAAAGTATAACCCAAGCAAAATCAGTGAGTTGTCCTAGTAAAGCAGTCTCCAGAATAACCCAAGTCATCAAAATATGGAAGCCAACAAAAATACGTACATAAGTTAGTCCCAAAAAAATGTGACAGTTCACATACTGTCAAATACAAGAGATAACAAATACAAACCTTAATGGACCAAATATGAATAATAAATAAATATAAACCTTATTACCACATCTGGCCATATCAGCAGCACATACAAGGCCATTTGAGTCGCGCTAACAAACTGCTTATTCCTTCCAATAAAATGTAGAAACAATTGGAAGGGAGAGGAGCACTGCTCCAACACTAGAAAGCCTCCTGAACTCTCCCTATAAAAGATACAATGCCAACCACCTCCTCATCATGTTCAAATTCAAAAAGGAAAGAATGAATACAATTTATACCCATGCTGACTGAATTCCATCATCTTCGGCAGAGCCTCTGATTTGATTCAGTCCACCATCATTCATCTTCATCACCGACAAAAGCAAATGAAAAGGGATAGAACTTATAACCATCTCCTTCATAGAACTTGTTTTGGAATTCCACCCAGTGGAGTCGCAAAGCATGTAGGAAAGCACTAAGAGTCTCCATGACCAGCAACACGCCAACAGTGGCAAAGATAAAGATGACTATGCCCAGAATAAGGATTACGATATTGTTATACCTGTGGCATGTGAAAAGCACAGTTTGTATCAGCTGTAGTTGCGTGTTGATTTGCGTAATACAATAATATGCCTATACAGTGAGTGTGAACCGTTCTGCATGTGTACACTGCTAATCACTAAATGATAAGTCAGACATCTGGCTTGAGGGGACTGTCCAATAATTAAGTTGGAAACCATTTTTCTCTCTTCTTTTATGTTTTAAAGATTACTGTCAAGATATCATCAAATTGTGGCAGTGCCTGCACATGCTGCTAACTAGGTCTTTTCCCAGAATAAAAGACGATAAACTATTAACTTCAATTCTGTTTTAGTTTCCCACATGACAGAAAGCAGTATCATAAGAAAGAACTGAACACATACCCCCAAGCAAGGAGAAGAACCTTCTCGTAAAATACACTGGACAACTCTGAGTGAGCAAGACTGCAGGCATCAAAAAAGAAAACAATACAAGAGCAAATGATTAGCCCACATCACAAAATAATGAGAAATAGAACCTAATAACCACTGAAACGTGGATAAGTGCAAAACATTCCAGGATGCAATCGAAGATTTGAGTTCCAAGTGAGAAGAAACTTCCAATTCATGACAACCTACCTGAGAGCCCATAGGCGGAGGTATGAAGCTGTGTTTGAGACTGCTCCAAGGACAAACTCAATTGTATGTATCAGCTGATGGACAAAAACTTCACTGAACTCAAATTCCTCATGACCATGGGAATCATGGCTTGCCTCCACCTGGAGGGACTCCTCAGCGCTTTGAAGTGGAGCGTATGATTGGCCCTGGTGCCTCTGAAGAAAACAAGGAAACAAAAACACCTGAGTGAAGATGAGCAATGATTAAAAACTAAAATGAAATTTAAAAAATTGAGAACTGAAGGATACATTTTCATGTTGCTTCTTCAAAAGAATAGGTTTCGGAAGCAGCATCCAAGGCACAGAAACAAGGGCCAGCAGTAATAAGACTTGCTGAGGGCAGAAGATACATAATTAATAAGAAAAATGTCCAACACATAATGGAAAAAATAAAAGAAGAGAAATATAAGACAATACAGGAAGGATGTAGTACCTGAACTAGCTTTTGCCCAGTAAAAAGCTGGTTTTCACCCAACTCGTCAGTTGGACTCAGGAACATGTATATCATTACATGGTATAAATCAGCTTTCGAACCAATGCACCATTTCCATACAATAAGGAGGGATAAATAGCCAAACAAGCTGTTTAAAAATATCATTTGGGGGATAAACTGAAACCTGCAAAGTAAGATAAGTTACCACTACGCCATGAGAACTTCAGCAAGAATTTGAAAAGATGGCAAAGCAGCCAGTGGCGGAAAGGTAGTTCAACATTAATGGAGGTAGTAGCAAATTCAATAGAGATTGAGACTAGGTAACTTTCTTAGAATAATTACCAGACATTCAAGCCATTCCTAAAGTACAAAGCATTGAAGAAACTCAAAATGATTCCAAGGTTCATTTGGGCAACCCCAAGAAGGATTGACATTTTCATCTTCAAGGAGTTAAGGAATGGCAGCTCACTACGGGTTCCATGCCATACTGGATCAACACCAAATGGATAAGCAGGGCGCACCTTAATCAGGCCCTCAGTAGTAGCATCTCTGAACAATAAGGATTAACGATTGTCATATAATTGAAATAGTATGCGGAGACAATTGGTAGTATGATGCAACATAGTGTAATTTGAGTACCTGCAAGAGAAATCACGGCATGCATATGCCGACGGGCCAAATAGTTCAAAAGGGACTGAGAAGAATTCATTGTATATCAAACCAGTGTAGATTGAAAAGAGCGACATCATTAGAATGACATAGCGACCGCCAAAGGTCATTTCTGTGATATCTCCCAGCTTCTGTAGTTTACAAGAAATATTATTAGTTACCAAGCCAGAAAAAAGCTAAAACATAGATGTATTGATTGTCTGTAGATTCAACTAAAAAACTCAGAAAGTACCTGGCCAGAAAGTTTCTTTTCCCTGATAAGAAGCACCAATGTTGCAAGCAACAGGCATATTCCATGGCCCCAATCTCCAAACATAACGGCAAAAAGAAAGGGAAATGTAACAATGGTGTACACACCAGGATTTGCTTCTTGATACTTGGCCACCCTGCAATTGCGTGAATTTGAAGCATTAAATTTCTATATGATATATCAGGGGAATAAATACTAAACAAACAAAAGTTACGCAAGAAAAATAAGGCCTACGCCAACAGACACTACATAAATGCTTCTGGTAGCAACCTCAAACAAGATTAAAAGAGTTTGCACGAAAACAAGATATCTTAAGTGGCCACAACATGATAATGCACATGACATACCAAATCATCTCATGATCAATCAAGCCCAAGGCAGGAAATGCTTATGAATAGGGCAACTCATTATGCATGATACTTGGTTATTAGTTCTATTCTAGCCTTTTTCACTAGTAGAACATCAAACTGAAGCATTCCCATACCGTATGTCATTGTCAATTCAGAAGATTTTCCAATGTCAACAGATAAGAGTATGAGCTGTAGCTGGACTTTGAACAGACTGAATTTTGGTCTCAATCCGATTCGTAAAGCAGCCAGTTCACATGAGTTCAATCAATTCATTCAATTCTAACTAGGTGAATGAAAAGTGGAAGTAATTTGCTTCAAACATCTTCTTTTTCAATATTCCACTTTTATTCATGGGCTGCCAACATTTTGACCAGAAAGCTCAGTATATCTTAAGTCAAGAGTAATCCAACTAACAGAAAATTGTAATAAATGTAAGTTTATAATCAGGGTACATAAGCATTGGGCAACGGAAGGCAACTTCTTATTATTTACTACAATCTGACACAGAAGAAATTGCAAAGCAAATAATTAATGAAACTTACCCATATGCATCAACAATTTCCTGAAAAGCAGATGTAAATTTGTTTGTGCGAAAATATGTTGGGGGTGACTCTGTTGTATGCAGAATCCGGAAAATGGTCCCAACTTGTGAATTGGAATCAACTGCAGCCCGGTTCAATGCATCTTGTATCTGTACAGATCAACTTTGTATTAAATTCTATGCAATTCAATACAATACATATGAGCTAATCTAGTGATTCACAATTGCCTAAGAGCCCATACCTTGTAACCCATCTAAAAATCAGTCAAAAGGACGTACCTGTTTTGCAGCAAAGACTGGACTCCACCCCTCAGCCACAAGGCATTTTTTTGTCACATCAAGACTAAGCATGTTCAGAGTGTGGTAGATGGATTTCTCCTTCCTCACCTACCATATTTAGAAAAAAATAATTTTGAAAACTGGAACATAATCTAAACAGAATAAATCGCATAAGCACCTAATAATTTGTTGAGGATAATCCACATGATATGTCCTTTCTAATAATAATAAAAAAAAAAAAGAAACAGTGGAAACAGGTAATTTTCAACAGACCAATGAGCTCCACAGCACAAATTGATCTCCAATAGTTCGCAACAAATTGCTCTTGTGAACCAACCCCGCATCTAAGGCAGTCTTCATCTCTGAGAGTCTTCCTGAGACCTAAATTTTATAAATATCATGTCAGGCACAAAGTTTAAGAACTTTCATGAAACAAACAGAACAGTGATCTCAAACAAAAAGAATTGACAAAGTTCATAGCATTACTGAGATTTATTTTCTCTAGTTATGCACTAAGATTGTTCATTGGCTAAATAAGAAAGAAGCAAGCATCTATAATCCAGACTTGAAACAACAAAATTACAAGCATTTAGGACGTAGATGCTACATACTTCGTTGACCATTTGAACTTGTTTGCCGAGATCCTCATCAAAAGGATACCTATTTGCGCCAAAAGCTTCGCATATTTTGAGTATTTTCGTTTTTGCTCTTTCTCCAGAGTAGAAAACAACAAAGACATTCTTCTCAATCTGCCATTGACATTAAGAAACAACAATTAGTTGAATAGAACTTTCTAGCTGTGTTGCCAATTTTTTCACGTATGACAAAGCACAATGTCAATGCCTTTACAATGTATTTCATATAACAAGTTCAATAGAAAACCATTACAGGATTCAAAAAAGTATGAGTCGCCTGAATCACACAAGTAGGTCAACATGTCAATTGATCTCTCACTTTGTGAACGCCCCAGTCAGAGTTAAAAAGAAGAATATCTGGCCTCTTATACAGCTAAGAAATAATGGATCTGTTCAACCATGTTGGCATGGGGGCACAAAATCAACCACAACTAACTTTGTCAGGTAAAAAGGTCACTATGGCTACACAACAAAGCGATTACAGAGCACCTAAGATGATGGCAATGCAGCAATGCAAACAATTATTGCACGTGGCCGGACAGGAAAAGTGGACTTTGCTTACTAATAGTTGGAAATTTCACAGGCGTGTTAAGATTAATATCATGCAAATAGGAGTGATACAGAAAAGTAAAATTTCTAATATGCATGTAAAAAGAAATTTTGAAAACTGATAGTTGCAGATTTTATCTAACCTTATCCCCAGAAACAGGATCAACAACAGGTCCCTCAACAGCAGCCTGTCTGACAAACACATTGCCCCTGGTAGCCCGGAATATAATTCTCTCAAATGCCAAGGACTTTTCTTTGGGAACAAGGCCTGAAACAAATCCTAACTTCACTTGTTTTGAAGCATCAGTTGATATTTCCTACACAATAACGATGACCAACTCAAATTGCTAAGGGTAAACAAAGAGAAAATATATATAATACTAATACAACAAAAGGATGTGAGCATTCATACCTCCTTTAACAAAGGAGTTTCCAGTGATTCTTCACCTCTTTGGCCTGATGCCATCTCCCTCTGCTGAGCCGTTGCACTGCTAAGAGCTGAAGAAAAGAACTCACCAGCCTAAAAGAAACAACATCACAATTTTACTGATCATAAGGTGTCCTAAACATATATATAAAATAAGCAATAAAAATATTGTGTTTCAATCAGAAGCATGCTGACACATGATGGCATGCTTGATTAAAAACTTCAAAAGACTATATGATCGAATGCAGAAATAGATTACTCAAAATGATAAATGAAACTTCTACAACCCCTAAAGGGAGCATGTCTACCTAGCTATTCAGAAGTTTCCTGGCAGTGCCTGTAGAATGATAACCACTATGCCTAAATCACAGCAGAAGCATTGGCCATACCTTCTGAATAACAAGCTTATATTCAATAAGTTCATTATAAGTGCGCTGTAATTTCTCATTATTTGCATTCATCTCAACCAGCTCTGCCTCGAGTTCTCCAAGTTTCACCTGGAAAGAACCAAAAAGATGTAAAATACTGTTAAGAGCATCACGAGAACACCTAATTCATTTATAGCCACGGCAATCAACTTTCTTAACACACCTCCAGGTCATCGACACTGATATCAGCCTCTGTCCCAGGCTTGGCGGAAGGTGTCACACCCGCCTTCTCCATTTGCTCCTTGAAAAACCGTAATTTGCGAGCCATCTCCCCGAATTTTTTAATCTAAACATAAACCGCAGAAATGAGTACTCACAGAAGTGAAATCAAATTTTTGCTTTGAAAAATATTATGTATAACAATAAAAATCACCTGAGCAGCATAAGCTCTCTGGAACGGACTCTTCTCAGAGTTGAGCTGAAACAGAAGGAAAACAAGGCCATCAAATCATCACCAAATCCGAAAAAATCTGATCAATCAACAGCCAAACACAAGGCATTTGGTTGACTCAAAAATTGAACTCTTCCAGTGAACAAACAAAGCCAGAGCAAACAAAATTCGGTCTAATCAAAGGTTTAGCACAGCAAAACCCTAAGCCAAGTGGCAGTTAAACTTCTAAACAAAAAAAATCTCGGAGCCGCAAGTGCAAACACTGGAAAGCTCCTTGTAACTCTGAAAACACCAAACAACACTGAGAAATTCTCGAAGGGATTGAGAATGAGAGAGGAGAGAGAGGAGAGAGAGGGGGAGAGAGAGAGAGAGTAAGAAAGGCACAAGGAAAGGGATAGGGGAGAAGAGTACGGACGTCTTTGAATTGGAGGAGGCCGACTTCGCCGAGGTAGGAGACGGTGACGTGGGCGGACTCGATGGGGATGATGAGCTGCACCAACTGCATCGCTTCTGATCGGAACAGATCCATGGGCGGGCAGCATCCGCTTCGAGCCTCTCCCATTTTGCAACCCCCCGAGATATATCTGAACTCAACTCTTCTCGATCCCTTTTTGTCTTCTGTTTCTCTGTTTAAAAACAATAAGGCATCAACTGATTGATGTGTATTTGGCTCGGTCAGTGAGTGATATGGCTCACATGAATAATGAGAGAAGAAAATGAAACGTAACTAATCTGTAATCCTTTTTACCACAGCAATCTAATCTAATCTGTATTTTGGTATTTTAATTTTGCTTAGGACAGATGGATATGTCGTGTCTCTCTGTACTTCCGTCAGCTTCCTTCTTTTACTACAGTTTCCTTTCTGTATATCACTGTAACAAATTACTAGTTTACACTTACAGTCCACCCAGGAATATTTCTACGGTCGAAACTTTATACCCTTCCATGTATGGTTAGTCGTTTAATAAGTTTATAAATTCGGAAATTGCAGCAAATCTTGTTTTCGTCGAGTGAAACTGGGCAGTTTAAGTTTTTTCGGTAGAATGGGTAGTTTAAGTTTAACGTTCCAACAAGCAGTCGGTCCAGTATTCGTCCAGTTAGTTATCACTTATCACCCATTTTTTCAGTCTTAAACCACATGTGGTGGATGAATAAAATAGAAACGGTTGGTTTCTTCAAACCAAAAACAATTTCTCGGATTTCAATATTTTTTTACTCATGATAGATGAATTTCAATCCGAATTCCAAACAAAACGTGAACAGCCGTATGTGTAGATTATCGAACCAGTGAAGAATCAGCACAGACCACGACATATAAAGAAATATAATATTTGTATTTTGTATAGAAGAAATAAAATACCTTCAAACACGTAGTCCAACTGATGTTTTTTGTAAACTTTTGATCATCTCGCTAGTTTAAAATAAAATTTTGAAATAATCAAATACTATCTGTGTTTCTTTTTTTCACGTCCCATATGGATTGTAAAGGCTGCTTTCCTTTTCCAAAATCTTAGTAAATAAGGTGAAAACATAATTCTACAACTGTAATACGCATATCATTATCACTACAATTTAATAAGCAGCAAAAAGTAAATAATTGGCGTGGTCCAAGAGCTTCCAGCACAACCACAATCTAAAAACCAAATAGTTCTGGTGATTAATGATGCTTCCAGAAAAAATCAAAAGAAAAAAGATGTAAGGAACTTTCGTCTTTGTCTTGGCTCGAGAGTGGGACATCGTTTCTTGGATGGCCGTGAAGATGCTGTAGACGAAGTAGTGAATTCCTGGAAGATCATCAACCTACTACAGACACAATCACACAGCCGAAAGGCCCCATACATGATAGGACCTCACTACCCTAAAAAAGTTAAACAAAAAGCATTTACAATCATCATGTATCCTGCTTCATAAATGGTGGAACTTTACATTCTTGTACTTCTACATCACGATTAGCTAAATTGGTGACGCTTTAGTTGCTCCTAGCAAACAAATGCAAACTTTAAGCACTAATATCTTTCCTCCTGGTTAAGCCTTACATGATTTAGCTGTAACAATCTACCCTGGGTTCTCTAGCTATTCTCCTACTATACCCTCTTCACACTATCGCCATGGACAACCACAAATCCCTCAGTTGCCAGACTTGCCACGGCGGTTCTCAGCTGAAAAAGAAAAAAAAAACGAAAAGTTGACTGTCAAGAGTGACCCATAATCTTCGTGTGTATTATGAATGCAAAATAGACGTAATTCTATACTTACATCATGAAGATGAACTTCATTTCCAGGACTTTGTTTCTTCAGCTCCTCCAATAACTAGAGGATAAGTTAAGCACAAAGATCAGTTTCAATCTAAATGAACAGGGAATTCATGATTCTACATCGACCAAATTGGTGCCTTACCTCTAACAACCGCATTGAAGGTCCCTGGAGCTGCATCTTCTCCATAATTATGTTGCGAGTTGCTGTCACGAGATTTTCCCGTCTCATCCTCTCACTGGCAGATACTCCAGTTGTAATGAGATCCATGTCAATAGTTCCTTTAGAACAAAAAGGGAAGTGCAACTATTAGATCTTTTGTGGCACGTTATAAGAATATGATGATTATCTAAGGGTGCACTAACCAGTGGAATGATCTGTAGCTGACTGTTGCATTGCAACTTCTAGAAGGCGAAATGCCTCCACAACGTCAGGCTTTTCTACCTGCAATCACCAGCATATAAGGAAGCCTAAGTCAAGAACTCAAATTTGCAGCCCAACAGCTTTTGACTGATTGACCCAAAGGCATGGATATATACTAACCCATTCTGAGAATCGAATCCTAGCCAGAGCTTCACTTAGGCGAATCAGGCTTTCTATCTGCCTGGGCGTTGCTGTTATCACCTGTAAGAATTATGAATCAAGGAACGTATTGGAAACATGAGTAAATTTAGAGGAAAGGTAGCCATGTGGTGAGAAAATTGTTCTTGAATAAGCAATGCAAGAACGCAGGAGGAAAAAAGTTCCTCCATAATTGTGAGCAATTTCTGTAGAAAATATAAGTAGATAATGAACAAGGTAAAACCTGTCCAACTACAAATCAACAGAAACATTCACGGTGATTACTAATGCTACAGGGCCAGAAATCAAATAATATGCGACATCTGTGTAATGTCTGACTAGATAAAGATAAAGCACTCGGGAAACATCCAAGTAAGAAAATGTTGTTACAAGGATATAGGTAGTAAATTGGTTGCCAGTTATGTTAATGCAAAAGTTATTGAAAGGATGAAAAGACAACTACATCATACCTTTTTGCTGCTCCCAGGGAAATTTCCTCTCCTCCTCATCTCAACATATCCACGAGTCAACTCTTCTGCAGCTTCATCGGATAACTTTGGGTGAATATACTTACGAGCATAGCTTATGTATGCTGTTAATGTGGCCAAGTCTAAGACATCATGCACTGCACTCTGCAAGTAGAGAAAACATTATGCCGGATCACAGGTGAAATCCTCAAACAACATGAATTGCTAGAAGTGGATCACAGACCTCAGGATTCTCAAAGTGTAATGCAACAATATGCTTGGCAAGGTGCCTGTCTGTCTGTTCATCAGGCTTGTCCAGAATTAAGTATATCAAATCAAACCTGGACATGGATCCATAATCAGTGCCACTACAACATTAAAGCTCACAGTAGGTGTTGCATCCCAATTTTACTTGACAAGGAAGCATAAAATAGTGGAGGCATTTATTGTTGGTCTAAAAATCACATGATACAAACCTTATTGGATTTTGTGACAAGCACTTCATTCCTTACCTAGACAACAAGGTGGGTGGGAGGTGTATGTTGTCAATGACAGACAAGCGAGGATTGTATCGTGAGCCAATGGGATTTGCACAAGCCAATACTGAAGTTCTAGCATTAAGGGAAGCAATAATTCCTGCCTTTGCAACGGACACTGTCTGCTGTTCCATCACCTGCAAGGCTTGCAAGAATCATATCAAGTGCTGTAATAAAATGTTTGAATACGCGATACAAAGTGATAGCAAGCGTGTAGGCCAATTTGTAATCAATCCTTCTCCTACTGAATATGTTAACTCTGACCCTTTGCAAGTCGGTAGCAACAGCTTTAAAAAGCACAACACAGAACAAACCACTAGCATGTGTAACAAACATAAGATAGGCCCCCGCATGGTCCCCAAAACATTACAAGCATGCAGATAAAAGATACACCATTAAATGAATTTCTACCAAATGCACAATCAGACTCCTGAGAAAGGAAACTTAACCAACCTCATGCAACATGCTCCTTGCATTTTCAGACATTTTGTCAAACTCATCGATACAACATATACCTTTGTCACTCAATACAAGTGCTCCACTCTCCAGAACCTACAGCAATAGTCATTAACATCAACATCCTACATAATTTTGCATACATGTAAATCTAGTTCAAATAAGACATAAGGATATGGAAAAAAGAGTATCATACTGTTTCCCCTGTTTCAGGATCTTTGCTAACGTAAGCAGTCAAACCAACAGCAGAGCTCCCCCTTCCACTTGTGTAAATGCCTCGTGGTGATAACTTGTGTATGTACTGGAGCAGCTGGGACTTGCTGGTTCCAGGATCACCAACAAGAAGGATATTAATATCGCCACGGAAGTTTGCACCGGATGGCAAGTTCACGGCATTCCCACCAAAGAGCTAGATTTTGTGCAGTCAAATGACAAAAGTTAAACCAATCTAGTAGAGCTCCATTTAATCCGTCTAATGCAGTAGCACAGGAGTGCATTTACCTGGCAAAGAAGGCCTCTCTTCACATCATCCAGCTCCCAGATATTTGGTGCCAAAGACCTGGTTAGTCGGTCGTATATATCAGGCTGTTTTGAAAGCTCTTTTAATTCCTCAATCTGCAATTGCAAATAAGAACATGGTCAAAATCAACCATATAAACATTACATGTTCTTTACCAGAAAATAAGCGCATGCAAAAATACCTTGGATTCATCAAACGGGGCATCTTCCTCAGTTTTACGTGAACCGGCGTCAACCTCCATGGGATCTTCGGTCATCATTCTAGATTTGTCAACTTTCCTCACGTGAAGACAATCTATATAAGTCTGCAAAGAAAAGAAAAAGATCGTCACATTCGGTTCACATCATCTCATAGGAGTTTGAAAAGTCTTAAGGCATCGCATACCTTGAATATTGACTTAACGGTTCTCTGTGTAGGCCCAACTCTGACGCTCATGGCCCTATAAATACCAGTGACCTGTTTGATGGAAAGAAAACATATTAGAATATATGACTTCAGGAACTTATTGGAGGGATGGACAAGAAGATCTAGACTGTCCGCACCTCAACTCTATCACCCGGCCTTACTGTATCAACCAACTTGTCATGCATCAACAAGCTCACTGTATGTGGTGTTCCACCTTCAGGGATCTCATCAGGCGTCTCCTGGAGCCTAACAATCTGCTTATCTAGAAACCTGAATTTGGGAGCAAGATTATTGTTTTTGACAGAAAACCCATGAAACTATATACTAAATGTGATACTTTGGATACGAATATCAAATTCCATCCCCTAATTTATATATTATAGTCAGGTTGAGGATGCTTTTAATAATAGAGCTGAAACAGAGTTCTATACACGTTAGCTTCATTCCGTCTCTGTTAAAAGAAGCGCACGAGGCTTTGAAGTCTCACCACATGCACATTCGCTTTGGGTAGCTCAATTTAGTGCCCGTCCAATGCAGAGCACAAGAACATATTGAAAGGTATGCTCGTTAAGTTTACATTACTTCGTGAAATAATCATAATTTTCAAGTTGAACAAAAATGGTTCATTGGAAAATGTTTCACGACGCAGGAATTCTAACAAGAAACATTGTATAACTGTAAACCATAGGAATTTGTCCTTAAAAGACCAAAGCAGGTTTGGGTTCTTTACAGAAAATACCTGCACCGGTTGTGGACTAGAGTCATGGAATTCTTGGCCATACACTCGGCCTTCAAGCATGTTGTAGGTTCAGTTATCCGTCCTAATAACATCCAAGAGTCAATAAACAATGTAACAACTGCAGAACTATAGATACATATAATGACGTACTTAGAAGGTAGACCCAACCAGTAGCTTACTACACTTACCTCTATCCACAGCGACAGGCTCCGAGTAGTAACCACAAACAAGGCATCTAAACACCGCTTCCCTAATCTCCGGTATTATAGAGCTGCATCGAATTATCATTCCCTTCAAGGATATCATCTTCTCAATATCTACCAAAATCCACCATCAAGCATTATGTTTTTAACTTGCAAATCGAAATAAGACAACACATGACCTACATACAATCAAAGGAAGGAAGAAAAAGCTCACCAGAAGGGTTAAGATTTCGCATAGTAGTGGAGGTCCTAAGATTAAAAATCCTCACCCGCACGTGCTTGTCAAACAAGGGATTGATGACGCTCACAATATCCATCAAAACGATGTCGAAAATGGCAAGCACTTCCAGTGGATACCTAACCATTTTGGTATACAAATCAGAGTCGTAACCAAACACATCGTGCGCATCCACATCAAGCGACTCTCCTTCCACTTCCAGCACCTTATGCACCGCCTTCATGTACTTCCCTTCCTCGAAAACCGCGGAGGCAGACGAGCTGTCGTCCTCCCTGAAATGCCTCAAGAACATCTGGATGGCGCCCTTCACGTCTTCCACGCTAATGTTTGTGCCCCACACGAAGGTCGGCACGGAGCCCTCGTCCATGTAGTCTCCTCCGGCCTCGGAGGAGACCGGGCCGCCATCGGAGGACGGGGTGGAGACGGGAGGGTGGCGGCCGCGGCGGGCGGTGGATCCAGAACGGCTAGGGTTTGTGTTGGGGATCGGGGTTGATTCTGAGGAGGCGGCGAAGCGGGAGTGGGCGGGAGGAGTGGCGGAGGGGGTGATGGATCGGCGCCGGCGACGGCTGTTTCGGCCGGAGGCGGTCGGGGAAGAGTATGTGTTGCCGATTGGACTGGATGCCTGGTCATCTGGAGAAGAAGGTCCTGCAAAGACAGAGAGGGAGGGAGACTAAAAAAAAGGAAGAATTTGAGATAAGTGAAGAAATGGAAAAATTGAGTGGAAAGGAGGTAGACGTTACCGTTGGTGGGGGCGGGAGAGGAATCGGAAGCCATGGTTACTCGAGGGAGAGAGAGAGAGAGAGAGAGAGAGAGAGATGGAGAGAAGAGGGTAGTGACCAGTGAGTAGCGGGTGTGGTGGTGAATGGAGGGAAAATTTTAGTGAAGGGAAAGGGGATTGTTTTGGCGGGAGAAGGAGAGATTTTCGCGCCAGAAGTGATATGTGGACTTTGATTGATGGATTCGGGTGTGTTTCTATTGGGCTGGGAATGAGATGTAACATGCGATGAAGGCCTGTTTCATTTTGGGCTTTTTACATTCAGATTGTATGTACTAGATTCAACGTACTGAGCAGCCGGGTTTTGCTGTAGAGAGAGAGAGATGAGAAAACGGCACAAGTCCAGAGTGGAGGAGAGCTGAGAGCTCAAAGCAGAGACTAATACATATGTTCACGTGGGCTGAAATCTGGATAAGTTTGACTTCAATCCAAAAGGAACAGAGACTAGCTATATACATGCTTCTTTTTTTCTCCGAATTTTTCAAAGTATAGAAAATCAAATACAAATTAGGTTTAAATGTAGTATATAATATTTAAATAATTTTCAAGGTTAATCCAAAACTTTTTTGTGATCAGAAGATTCTTATTTATTATCTGTTTTTATAACTTTTTACTTATTTATCTTAATCGTTTTCGTAATAATTATTAATTCTTAAAATTTAAATTTCTAACCAAATAATTTATTCTGTCTTTGCGTATTTAGTACACGTATAGGTTAAAATGTTAATTACAAAAAAGATAAAGACAGTGAACAGAGCGCCTTTTTTAGATTGTGAAAGCATTGAGTACAGCAAGCATAGAGTTGATGAACGATGTTCGCATGAACCAACAAATTATTTAACCAGCTTTACCACGCCAACTGCATGTTGTTTAAATAAGTTATACTTTAGTGAATAAATCAACTCACTTTTTCAAAATAGGCTAGGTAAGGTAATTATTTCATTTTTTGATTGGCTTCAGGTTAATTTGCATCAGATTAATTCTTCTTTTTTCTCTTTTGTCGAATGTCACACTAATTCTTTCTTTTTTTCTGTCGAATATCACACTAGTCCATTGAGTCCTCGATGTATATTCATGTATATAAGTAAACCCTAATTTTAAATGTATGAATAGAACAAAGCATCAGGTTGACGATATGATTTTATTAAGAAATTTAAATTCTCAGTATTAAAAGATGGTGGTTATTTCGCACAATCAATCAAGCACTCAACGAGAAAGAAAAGAAATAGACACAAGGATTTAACGAGGTTCGGTCGTTGATGCCTACGTTCTCGGACAAGAACAGAGAGGATTTTTCCACTATGATGAATGATAGTACAATACAGAACCCGTTTTCAGTCTCTGTATGTAAACCTGCACTTTCGGCAACTTAACAGTTAGGCCATAACTAATAACAAGTTTACAAGGGGATAATGACTCCGCGAGTCTTATATATTTTCCCAAAATCTCATTTGAGTCCTAAAAAAGAAAAATGCCTATTTCGAGTCCTACAACGTTTAAGAAGTGCACTAAACGCGTAACAGCCCGGGTAAAAATTTGGATTTTTACCGGGACTGTAAAAGTCGTTATACGGTGATTTACCGAATGAATTAATCTTGGGTAATTAATTCAAGGTAAATCGGGTATCGATTTTCGTAACCGAGCTTTGTTCCACGCTTGAGATTTTCTCACGGATTTTACGAATCAGTATGGGGGTTTCGGGTCCGGACGGTACACGATACAACTGTACAGAGATGCATCATATGTCATGCATGTCATGCACAATTCTTTCTTCCCTGCACACGCGTGATTTCTTCCCCTGCTCACCCGTGGAAACCTGCTCTTCGCCCGTGAACTTGTGTTTCTTGAACAGTGAACACGTGAAGGCTTCAGTGAAGGCTCGTGAAGATTTCCTGTGAACTCGTGAATTCACCCGTGCATGTCGTGTTCTGCACCACATCGTCTATAAAACCCATCTCCTGCATGGTGCATGAACCACACACACAGAAACCTCACAACATTTTTTCTTCTCCTCACGTTCACGACCACCGAAAGCATTGCACCACCGACCGCCACCGCACGGGACCACCAAGCCAACACGCCACACGACACCATCTCTTCTCCTCCCTCACTCGCCGCTGCAACCACCGGGACGACCACTGTCGCGCCGCCACCTTCGCGTGAACTGACCGAGCAAACCACCACCACCGACCCGAGCAAGCTCACCTCCCGCCACCACGTTGTCGCCCTGCCCTTGCACCAGCCGTACGCTGCTTCCCCTCGTCATGCCGCGCCAGTTGCAGGTAAACCCAAGGAAGAAGACGCAATCCGTCTTCTGCAACCAGGTCGCGGGTCGGGCCGGGTTAACCCGACGGGTCCTCGGCCTGGCCCAAGACCTATGCTGTACACGGGCCGGTCCGCATTATGCACAGGCCTGTTACTGTGCACGGGCCGCACTGTACACAGGACTGTTACTGTGCATGGGCCGAACACTGTTCATCTAGACTGTTACTGTTCACAGGCCCATCCTAGAAAATATATATATAAATAATAAAATAAAATTCTGGAAAAAAAAGGAAAATTATTTTAGGGAAATAAATTGCATTTTAAGACCATATGTTCTGAAAATAAATAACTGGTTGACATTATTTAATTATAGTAATTACGAAAATTATTTACAAGAAGAATATTTTTGGAAGGGGGATTATTAAGTAACCGGAAATAATTATGATGCCGGCCTATGAAATTAGATGGTGAACGATGATGATAATGATAAAACCGGGACGAATAACTTAGTAGAATTAGTATTACAGTACATCATATCATGAGCATTAGTTGTGCATTATATGTGAATATGTATTATTTGTTGTATAGGAGCTGATAACGTGTACGAGCACGTGGAACCGGAACCAATCGACGAGTTTCCTATGGAATTTATCGGCCAAGGTGAGGATGGATTTCCTTCAATATGTGCCTATATTACTCGGTTGTTGTGTTTGATGATTGTTGCACTGTTGAGTGTTGCATTTGCTGTGGTTTATTTCGGGATGTTTATCCCAGTATCTTGATTGATTTTGGGATGTTTATCCCTGTGATTGATTTGGGGATGTTTATCTCCATGATTTGATTTTGGGATGTTAATCCTCGTGCATTGAGTTTTTGGGTGTTTTAACACTATGTCTTTTTGGTATAAGGAATAATGGATTAAATAATAAATGTGATAAGGATGTCGATCCTTGGTTTTGGATTGGGATGTCTATCCCGGTGTTTTGATTAGGGATGTTGATCCCTGAGAATTTGTTTTGGATAATGATAATATAATTGTCACGTGATAAGTAGTGGTACGACTCGATGGCTTAAGACTGTTTTGTGGTGGCCATGATCTAGGTTACTTGTGATAAGCATGTCTATCCCGTGATTATATTTGGGATGTCTATCCCTGGGTTACTATTTTGGGATGTCGATCCCTAGGCTCTCTTGGATTTGATCTGGCACCCGGAATAGGTTGAGAACCAGGTCTGACCCCTAGCTTATCCGTGACGGGGCCCGAAAAGATAAAATTGGAAATTGAATTTTTGTTTAAACTTGGACCAGCTTTGGGTCGAGTCTTTTGGATTGGTATGTTTGGCTGTTGTACTTGTTTTCGACCTTGAGTAATTTTAGTGTTGCATATTGATTGTCTATCCATAGTTGGTGGGCGCTTCGGACTCACCCCTCACCTGCGAGCTTTCATCTCGTAGGTTGAGTTATTTGTGGTTCAGGTTTGATGCATTCCAGACAGGTTGTGGCACTATCCCTCGGACAGGACTCGGATCCATAGTTTGCATCAGTGTCGCATACAGTGTCTTTGTGAGTTATTAAGTCTTCCGCTGTGCTATCTATTGTTATTGTTGGGCCTTGGGCCAGTTGTGATGTTATTGATGTTTATATTTTGGGCTGTTGAGCCAAAGTTACTGATGTATACACTGCATGCTGGGCTTTGTTTGGTTGGGTCGTTACAGTTCCGACACGTGTTTACTGTGTATGGTAAATACGGGTCGGGGCGTTTCATTTTGGTAGCGGAGCGGGCATTAGGTCTTGTTGGGTAGTCCTTGTGTGTTTGTTGTTCTTGTTTGCATAGTTCGCTCCATTTGTTTATTATTTTATATCATTTAGTTAGTACATGATGGATCCAGTTGAGTGACACCAGCTTGCCACAGAACATACACATAAGAGGTAATTGATGCCATAAATATACAGAAACATAAAAATTATTAATATTACTAATATTATTATTACAAACATTAATATTACATTATCATTATTATTTAAAACATTCATCTTCTCGGTACAACATTGACCCTGAAGCTATTGGGGTCATTGTTAATGTTGACCCTGATGCTGTCGTTCCACGAGAACCACATGCCGCCTGTGTTATTCTGGCCAGGAAGCTCGAACCGATTTGCTGGAGGGAACCGGAGTGGGATGACACCGTGATCGTCTTCAGGCTGCCATTGAGTCTCCGTGAGAAGAACCATGTTGGGCTTGTACTGGTTCTTCTGGTCTCTCAGGGTACGCGAGAACTCCTGGGAACGCCTACCGATTCCTCTGCAGTTCCACACCAGTAGTCGGGCCTTTGGCCAAGTTGCGGGCAATCGAGTTACTCTGGGCATGCTCTGGGCAATCATCGAGAGCTGGTAGTAGGTGTCTTGGTCCAGGAAATGGCAAGTAGGCTCTAGGTTGAATTCCTGAAGTCTTTCAGAAATGAAAAACATGACAAAATTGGCCCAGCCGTAGAAGGAGATCCTCAGAGTACCTTGGTCCTCTAGGAAGAATGTCTCTTCCATAGGAGTGACGAAGAACCTCGACAAGTAGAGTTCGTTGACGAAGACCAGACGGGGCATTCTGCCGAGCTCGTTCGGTAGTTCCTCTGGACGCTCGTTGATCATGCTGTAGGCCAGCTGGTTTCTTCTGCCTAGGGAGGCACCTTCGACGAAGAAGACGGATGATGGAGCAGGCATTCTGTCTGGGCGAGTTATGTGTTTTCTCTGAATGTGTTTTGTGTTTAGTTTTTCTAAACGTGCTTCACAAAATTTCCTTTCAAATGCTTTTGATGATTTGCCTCTCACCGCACTGTCTTTTATACTCTTAGGGGGAGTATGGTTACCGTTTTTTTTTCAAGTTTAGCCCCCACCTATCCCCGGAAAAGTCTAAAGGATTTTTCGGAGATTGGAAAAGCAGATTCCCTTCACAAAACTTTAAACCATTTTCAATCTTCGAGGTTTTGCTTTTTGAAAATTTCGTCATTGATTGGATTTTGCTTTTTGAAAATTTTGCCATGTTTTGAAATTTTGCTCCGTTACTTTATACGTTTTTCGGGCTACAAACGCAAGTGTTTTTCAGCTCTTTCCATCACACAATTTTCTTTCGCCCTGGCTACCTTGGAGTTTCTTTTTATGGTTTTTCTATATTTTCTACATCTTTTATCACATGCATCCATGACCGTTATGGCTAGACTGATGAGACCGTACCTCGAGTAGAGTGCATGTGCGACAAGCTTACACCTGTTCGGACATCATGGAGGGATACGAGACTTGACAGACGTTTTTGGCTCATGCGGAATTCGTGAACAAGTGGATAACGTTTCTTTCGAGGGAACTGACATCACTGTTAGCTCTGCATGTCACGTTTCTCGGGATCGAGGATGTTTACGATTGATCTACAGCGCCGAACATGAAAACATGTTTTGTTTTAACTTCTTTATATTTTGGTTTTATTAAACGAGTTTTGTTTTGTTTTTAATTTCTTTATGTTGGTTTTACTTCCTTTTATCGGTTCTGTTTTTAACATCTTTATGTTTGATTCTATTTTTCCTTCTTGATGGTTTTGTTTTGCTTTTAAATATTTTGCTTTTCTATTGAACATGAGTTTATATATCTTAACAAGAAATTTGTTCTAAAGAAAAGTTGTTTTATTTTATTTCTTCTTAAAGTTTTACAATACAGAGAAGAGGTACTCTATTGAGTTACATGCTTCTCTAGGTCTTTTACAAGTTTTTGTATGTTTTTCACGTGAGGAAAGAGCTCCGCACACGCCAGTTCTATCTGCATCACCGCCGAGCTGACCTTTCTCAGTGAGACGTTCAGCTGCGATAGCGTCTACAGTGGAGTGCTGCTTTCAGCCGTTGCCTTGCCCTTCCTATCCTCAGCTTTCTTGTTGGCACATTTCTTTCACTGTCTTGGGGAGACTACCGCATCTTCCTTCAGACTGATGGTGTCTGTCCTGAACCGCTTCTTGGGAGGTTCTTCATCAGAGCTTGTCGGGAAGGCAGTACCACCGATGTAGTTGTTATCCTCGGAGTCAGAGGTGGTTCTTGTTCTTAGTAGAGAGTCCATGGCTGAGAGTGAATTCTCAGTTATGAGGTTTGGTTTATATAAGCGGAGGAGATGTCGCTTAAAGGTATAAGTGACATATCGTGTTGAGTTTGGGCAACTGGCAGAGTGTGCCACAAGCTTATCGTGGTAGGACCCACAGATAGGACAGAATTTCGAGGGCGAAATTCATTTTAAGGAGGGTAGAATGTAACAGCCCGGGTAAAAATTTGGATTTTTACCGGGACTGTAAAAGTCGTTATATGGTGATTTACCGAATGAATTAATATTGGGTAATTAATTCAAGGTAAATCGGGTATCGATTTTCGTAACCGAGCTTTGTTCCACGCTCGGGATTTTCTCACGGATTTTACGAATCAGTATGGGGTTTTCGGGTCCGGACGGTACACGAACGGTACACGATACAACTGTACAGAGATGCATCATATGTCATGCATGTCATGCACAATTCTTTCTTCCCTACACACGCGTGATTTCTTCCCCTGCTCACCCGTGGAAACCTGCTCTTCGCCCGTGAACTTGTGTTTCTTGAACAGTGAACACGTGAAGGCTTCAGTGAAGGCTCGTGAAGATTTCCTGTGAACTCGTGAATTCACCCGTGCATGTCGTGATCTGCACCACATCGTCTATAAAACCCATCTCCTGCATGGTGCATGAACCACACACACAGAAACCTCACAACATTTTTTCTTCTCCTCACGTTCACGACCACCGAAAGCACTGTACCACCGACCGCCACCACACGGGACCACCAAGCCAACACGCCACACGACACCATCTCTTCTCCTCCCTCACTCGCCGCTGCAACCACCGGGACGACCACTGTCGCGCCGCCACCTTCGCGTGAACTGACCGAGCAAACCACCACCACCGACCCGAGCAAGCTCACCTCCCGCCGCCCTGCCATTGCACCAGCCGTCCGCTGCTTTCTCGCCTGCCGCCCTGCCTCGTCACGCCGCGCCAGTTGCAAGTAAACCCAAGGAAGAAGACGCAGCTCGTCTTCTGCAACCGGGTCGCGGGTCAGGCCGGGTTAACCCGACGGGTCCTCGGCCTGGCCCAAGACCTGTGTTGTACACAGGCCAGTCCGCATTGTGCACAGGCATGTTATTGTGCACGGGCGGCACTGTGCACATGACTGTTACTGTGCATGGGCCGAACACTGGTCATCTGGGCCTGAAACTGTTCACGGGCCGAACACTGGTCATCTGGGCCTGAAACTGTTCACGGGCCCATCCCGGGAAAAAAATATATAAATAATAAAATAAAATTCTGGAAAAAAAAGGGAAAATTATTTTAGGGAAATAAATTGCATTTTAAGACCATATTTTCTGAAAATAAATAATTGGTTGACATTTTTTAATTATAGTAATTAGGATAATTATTTACAAGAAGAATATTTTTGGAAGTGGGATTATTAAGTAACCGGAAATAATTATGATACCGGCCTATGAAATTAGATAGTGAACGATGATGATAATGGGGTATAAAACCGGGACGAATAACTTAGTAGAATTAGTATTACAGTACATCATATCATGAGCATTAGTTGTGCATTATATGTGAATATGTATTATTTGTTGTATAGGAGCTGATAACGTGTACGAGCACGTGGAACCGGAACCATTCAACGAGTTTCCTGTGGAATTTATCGGCCAAGGTGAGGATGGATTTCCTTCAATATGTGCCTATATTACTCGGTTGTTGTGTTTGATGATTGTTGTACTGTTGAGTGTTGCATTTGCTGTGGTTTGTTTTAGGATGTTTATCCCAGTATCTTGATTGATTTTAGGATGTTTATCCCCATGATTGATTTTAGGATGTTTATCCCCATGATTTGATTTTGGGATGTTAATCCCCGTGCATTGAGTTTTTGGGTGTTTTAACACTATGTCTTTTTGGTATAAGGAATAATGGATTAAATAATAAATGTGATAAGGATGTCGATCCTTGGTTTTGGGTTGGGATGTCTATCCCGGTATTTTGATTAGGGATGTTGATCCCTGAGAATTTGTTTTGGATAATGATAATATAATTGTCACGTGATAAGTAGTGGTACGACTCGATGGTTTAAGACTGTTTTGTGGTGGCCATGATCTGGGTTACTTGTGATAAGTATGTCTATGCTTGGGATGTCTATCCCGTGATTATATTTGGGATGTCTATCCCTGGGTTACTATTTTGGGATGTCGATCCCTAGGCTCTCTTGGATTTGATCTGGCACCCGGAATAGGTTGAGAACCAGGTCTGACCCCTAGCTTATCTGTGACGGGGCCTGGAAAGATAAAATTGGAAATTAGATTTTTGTTTAAGTCTTTTTGGTCTTGGACCAGTTTTGGGTCGAGTCTTTTGGATTGGTGTGTTTGGCTGTTGTACTTGTTTTCGACCTTGAGTAATTTTAGTGTTGCATATTGATTGTCTATCCATGGTTGGTGGGCACTTCGGACTCACCCCTCACATGCGGGCTTTCATCCCGTAGGTTGAGTTATTTGTGGTTCAGGTTTGATGCATTCCAGACAGGTTGCGGCGTTATCCCTCGGACAGGACTCGGATCCATAGTTTGCATCAGTGTCACATACAGTGTCTTTGTGAGTTATTAAGTCTTCTGCTGTGCTATCTATTGTTATTGTTGGGCCTTGGGCCGGTTGTGATGTTATTGATGTTTATATTTTGGGTTGTTGAGCCAGAGTTACTGATGTATACATTATATGCTGGGCTTTGTTTGGTTGGGTCGTTACAGTTCCGGCACGTGTTTACTGTGTATGGTAAATACGGGTCGGGGCGTTTCAAAACGAGTCTCCGTCGAAATTTCCGTCTATTTCTTGCTTACATGGCCGTTATGTGCATACATGGAAAATGATAAAACTTAAAAAAAATAACCAAAAACTCAGAAATTTAGAATTAATAATTAATGAATGACAATTAATAATAATTAGTCAATGAAATAATAATTAATAACAATCAATGATAACTAATGACGATTAATGACGAATAACAAGAATTTCGATTAATCGTCGTTAATCAAAGAAGAAAAAAGTCAAAACCAAACCACTAGAATCCTACATCTTATCTGAAAATTTTACGTGAAGAAAAAACCAAAAAAGAATTGAAGATTCCATTTTTTCAAGGGTGGTTGCATATCCTAAAAATTGAGCAAAAGATTTACAGCATTTTAGTAACATTAAACAATTAGAAAAACAAAAATCCACAGAAATCATTAACTGACTATTTCTCTAAAAAGAGAAAAGGGGGTGGGAAGATGAGAAAGAAGAAAGGGATAGAACAATGTTGTGCAGGAAAAAAATTCGCAGGAAAATCCCCTTCATACCTCCCATTCCCAAAGAAGTTGTAAACTCCACTCCCATTGCACTTCCCTTTGTGAAATTCCCCCTCGTAGAAATCGCCATTGCTATAGAACTCTACCCCTTCCCTCACAATCTCTTTCTCTCTCTCATGTAGAAGAAGAAGAAGAAGGAAAGAGAGAAGAGGGAGAAGAAAGTAAGGGAGACCATGGTAAGGACCGGGGTGAACCGAGTGGAGCCGGTCCGCCTCAGAGTGGAATCGGAACGGAGTGGCTTCCTCGCTTTCTTCTCATCCCTCACCCTCCCTACCTCCAAGTCCAAATCTTGGTGCCGATTGGAGTGCCCAACTCCGACTGTCGTCGCGTGTGACGAAATCCAACCTCCTCCAACAACCCTCAGCCTATGCACGCATGACGAGGCTGCTGCTAAGGGCTGAGTTGTCGCCGTTCCGCCTCAAGGTCGTTCTGGGTGTTGCTCACGAGAGTCGCCGCCTGGTTCTCCGTCAGCGCCAGAAGAGCAGCGCCGCCTTGCCGGATGGTGGTGGCTGGGTGGTGGTGGTTTCTTCAATTGGGCTTTGCTTTTTTCTTTTTTGGGGTTTCAATTGGACAATTGGTGGCGTAGATTCGGGATGCATGGAGCAAATGGGGTTTCTTCAATTCTGGAAGAAAATAGATATTAGGATGGTGGATATCTTTCGTAAAAAAGAAATCTTGGATCCTTTCCTTAATTATTCTTTTTAATTAATAAATTGTGGATTCATTGTTTTAGATCTTACATATGTATGTGGATGATGATGATGCTATCCTTTATTATTTTTTTTAACAGGGTTTTTTCTGAAAAAAAAAATAATGGTGTTTTTTATATAAAGATATGATAGTATTTTTTTTTACATGGGGCATGGCGTGGATCTGATGTGGCATGATATGGCATGATGTGGCATGATGTGGACCACGGAAAGTCAAAGATAACGGAAAAAAGGAATGGAAATTTTGACGGGGACTCGTTTAGTGTACTTTTTTAACGTTATAGGACTCGAAATAGGCGTTTTTCTTTTTTAGGACTCAAATGAGATTTTTGAAAAAGATATAGGACTCGCGGAGTTATTATCCCAGTTTACAAGCCCAAAACCATAAACTAGGTCCACTAGAATTCAAGACAACAAAAAACAACAAATCTTCCCCTTGACTTAATTCACTTTAACTACCAGGAAAAAAACAACCCATTGCCTTGTCACAACCCTCTTAAGGGCATTACTGCGTACTGCCTACACCAACCAAGTCTAGATAGTGCCTAAACTTGGTAATTGGAACTGTCTTGGTCATCATATCTGCTAGATTATCATGTGTAGACACTTTCTTCACATCAACAACACCCTGTGATATAATGTCCCGAATAAAGTGAAGTTTGACATCTATATGCTTTGTTCGCTCATGATACATCTGGTTCTTAGTAAGATAGATAGCACTTTGATTGTCACAGAACACTGCAGTTTTCTTCTGTGTCAACCCCAAATCACTTACCAGACCTTGTAACCAAATAGCTTCTTTCACTGCTTCAGTAATAGCCATATACTCTACCTCTGTAGTAGACAACGCAACAACAGCTTGCAAAGTTGCTTTCCAACTGATAGCACTACCAGAAAGACCAAATACATAACCTGTCAAAGACCTTCTCTTATCTAAGTCCCCTGCACAGTCTGAATCAACATAGCCAACAATTGAATTCATTAACTTGGCTTTGTCAAATGTCAAACCAACACTAGCAGTACCTTTTAAGTATCTCAAAATCCACTTCACTACTTGCCAATGTTCCTTTCCTGGATACGCCATGTATCTACTTACAACACTAACAGCATGTGAAATGTCAGGACGAGTGCATACCACAGCATACATGATGCTCCCTACAGCACTTGAATATGGAACAAGAGACATTTCTTCCATCTCCTCGTCCGTCTTTGGTGACATGTCTGCAGACAACTTGAAATGTGTAGCAAATGGAATAGACACAGGTTTAGCACCTGCTAAATTAAATCTCTGGAGAACTTTCTCAACATAGGACTATTGACTAAGCATAAGCTTCCAAACACTTCTATTCCTTGTGATTTCCATCCCTAAAATCTTCCTTGCTGCACCCAAATCCTTCATCTCAAACTCTTCACCAAGCTGCTTTTTCAATACGGTAATCTCTGACATACTGTTAGCAGCAATGAGCATGTCATCCGCATACAACAGCAAATACACCAAAGAATCATCTGCAAGCTTCTTGTGATACACACAACTATCATATGCACTTCGAGTAAAGCCACTACGAACTATGAATGTATCAAACCTCTTATACCACTGCCTAGGAGACTGTTTCAAACCATATAAGGACTTCTTATGTAAGCAAACATGGTCTTCCAAACCTGGAGTGATGAATCCCTCAGGTTGACGCATATAAATTTGCTCCTCCAACTCACCATGCAAGAATGCAGTTTTTACATCTAACTGCTCTAGCTTTAAGTCATGAAGAGCCACCGCAGCTAATAAGACCCTGATAGAGCTGTGTTTTACCACTGGAGAAAATACTTCGTTATAGTCTATCCCCTCCCTCTATGTAAAACCTTTAGCTACTAACCTTGCCTTGTATCTAGGTGCTTCAACCCCCGGATTTTCTTCTTTCCTCTTGAAAACCCACTTACAGCCTTGATGCAGTAACAACCCTAGAACTCCATTAGGATTACCCCTGCGACTATTTGATCCTAAGACCTCCATTCTCCAATCAAACTAGGGTTTAGTATCTCTATTTTTTACCTCCTAAACTCAAAGGATTAGGCAACAAATAATTAGGAATACAAGGAATTGATCAATCGCCACAAGTAAATTACTTGATAAGAAAAACCAATCCCAAAGAGTAAAGCCAAGAGAATCCCTTCCTTGTTTTTTTGATTGAATCCCTCAATCAAGAAGAACACCAAAGGAAAGCATTTAGCTTCCTTAAAATCACTCAAAACAACATTTGTATTCTGATTCAAACTTGATACATGGTTGGCTTTTATAGAAGCCAAAAAGCAAAGGATTGAATTAAAAATGCAAAGCATAAAACAAAATGATTCTTCTTTCTTTTTCTTTTGTTTTCTTTAATGCACACCAACAAACCAAAATATGAAAGGCCACTCAATCTGGATAGTGGGTATCTCCAGCTCCAAAGTGGATTTTTCAGCCTGAAAACGAACAGTAAATGCCGGCAGTGAATAGTGATTTCCGGTAGTGAATAGTAATTTTCGGCAGTGAATAGTAATTTCCGGGTTGATTGGTATAAACAGCTACTTTTGACCTGAATCCTTCAAAATGCTTATAGACTTAGGAATCTCTTTAAATTCATCTCCGAACTTGTCCAACTTATCTTCTTACAACTCCCGATTGACCCAAGCTTGAGCATAATGTAACATGTGATTCTTTATCGTCTTCAATCGAGCCCTCCTGACTGGTCCTTGAGGCAAGCTAATGGCACCATCACGATCTTGAGTTCCACTTGGTACTGGCTTGCTTGTATCATCCCCTCCTTCCTCAAAAGGATTCATCCTCGAATCTGTCCCTGCATTATCAAAGGGAGAAAGATCAGAAACATTAAAAGTAGCGCTCACTGCATACTCACTAGGCAGATCTATCTTGTAGGCATTGTCATTGATGCGCTCCAGGACTTGAAAAGGACCATCCCCTCTCGCATCCAACTTAGATTTCCTTTGCTGAGGAAACCTCTCCTTCCTAAAGTGCACTCACACCCAATCACCAGGCTCAAACCTGACCAGCTTGCGCCCTTTGTTGGCCCTTTGTGCCACTTTAGCATTCATTGCTTCGATGTGCTTGCGAGCTTTCTCATGTATGGATTGGACCAACTTTGCTTTTTGCTGCCCATCTACATTGACAAGCTCATTCAAAGGTAAAGGCAACAAATCCAAAGGGATTAATGGATTAAAACCATACACAATCTCAAATGGAGAATAACCTGTAGAAGAATGAGTGCTCCTATTGTATGCAAACTCTATCAATGGCAAACAATCTTCCCAAGTTTTCAAGTTCTTACCCACAACAGCATGCAATAAAGACCCTAAAGTCCTATTGACCACCTTAGTTTGTCCATCAGTCTGAGGATGACAAGCAGTAAAAAACAACAACTTGGTCCCCAATTTATTCCACAACACACGCAAAAAATGACTCAAGAACTTAGTATCTCTATCAAAAATAATTATCCTAGGAATGCCATGTAAACGGACTACACCCTTAAAGAACAATTCAGAAACATGACATGCATCATCAGTCTTATGACAAGCAATAAAATGAGCCATCTTACTAAACCTGTCAACCACAACAAAGATGTTATCTCTACCTTTCCTAGTCCTAGGCAATCCTACCACAAAATCCATAGAAATATCAGTCCAAGGATGAGTAGGAACAGGCAAAGGTATATACAACCCATGGGATTGCACTTCAGACTTGGCATGTCGACATGCCATACAGCTACTACAAACCTGCTCAACATTCTTTTTCATGTTAGGCCAATAAAAATGTTCTTGCAGAATGTCAAGAGTTTTAGCAACACCAAAGTGCCCCATCAAACCACCATCATGTGACTTCCTAGTCAATAGCTCACGCATAGAACAAGATGGAATGCAAAGTTTTCTCTTACGAAATAAATAACCATTATCTCTATAAAACTTTTGAAATCCAGATTGTTCACATGCAACAAATACATTAGCAAAGTCAGAATCAGATGGATACAACTCCTTTATATACTCAAATCCCACCAACTTAGAACTAAGAGAAGAGAGTAGAGCATACCACCTGGATAATGCATCAGCAACTACATTATCCTTACCCTGCTTGTACTTGATAATATATGGAAAAGTCTCAATGAACTCCAGCCATTTTGCATGCCTTTTCCCCAGCTTACCTTGGCCCCTTTAGGTGCTTCAAACTCTCATGATCAATGTGAATCACGAATTCCTTTAGCCAAAGGTAGTGCTGCCATGTCTGTAAAGCTCTCACTAGTGCATATAGCTCCTTGTCATAAGTGGAATAGTTGAGTTAAGCACCTTTCAACTTCTCACTGAAGTAGGCAATTGGTCTCTTTTTCTGCAATAGAACAGCTCCTACGCCTACACCAGAAGCATCACACTCAATCTCAAAAATAGAATCAAAGTTAGGCAACTTAAGAATTGGAGCAGAGCACAATTTATCTTTTAAAGTCGAAAATGCCTTTTGTTGTGCATCTCTCCATTTAAATCCTACTTCCTTCTTGACAATATCATTCAAAGGAGCAGCAATAGTACTAAAATCTTTTACAAACCTCCTATAAAAACTAGCAAGGCCATGAAAAGATCTCACCTCAGAAATAGAAGTAGGCGTCGGCCATTCTCTGATAGTCCTTACCTTCTCCTGGTCGACTTCTATCCCCCTGGAACTAACCACAGATAAGAATATCATCAAAGTACACAACAACGAATTTGCCAATGAAATACCGCAAGACATGATTCAATAGACGCATAAATGTACTAGGTGCATTAGTCAAACCAAAAGGCATAACTAACCATTCATACAATCCAAACTTAGTCTTAAATGCAGTTTTCCATTCATCCCCTATTTTCATGCGAATCTGATGATACCCACTCATGAGATCAATCTTAGTGAAAATGCATGCACCATATAGTTCATCAAGCATGTCATCTAACCTAGGAATGGGATGGCGATACTTTACCGTTATTTTATTGACAGCTTGACAGTCAACACACATCCGCCAAGTGCCTTCCTTCTTTGGAACAAGAATTAAGGGTACAGCACATGGAGAGAGGCTCTCTCGAATCAGCCCCTTAGAAAGTAAGTCCTCTATTTGCTTTTGTATCTCCTTTGTCTCTTCTGGATTGGCCATATATGCTGGCCTATTTGGAATTTGGGCACCAGGAATAAAGTCAATCTGATGCTCAATGCCCCTAAGTGGCGGCAATTCCCTAGGCAGTTCCTCCGGAAAGACATCACTGTAGTCCTACAAAAGAGAAACAATACAACTAGGCAATTCTTGGTCAAGGTCAGCTGTACTAAAATAAGTCCCCTTATATAAGAGCACTAAAATCTCTTGTTTGTTCTCATAAGCTACCCTCAAATCCCTTAAACTTGTATAGAAATTTTCTCTCTTTTTCTCACTAAGTTTTTGCTCTCCTTTTGCAAAGCCCTCGGCTTTCCCCTCAACCTCACTGAGTTTGGCTAAACCAGTCACCTTCTCCTTCCTCCAAGCCTCCACAGACTTGTGCATAAACAACTGATCCTCATAGACATCCTTGGGAGATAGTGGCGCAAGCACCACCTTCCTTTCACCCATGGTGAATGTGTACCTATTCGTACGACCATCATGCAGCACCCTTCTGTCATACTGCCATGGCCTTCCCAGCAAGATGTGACACGCCTGCTAAGGTACAACATCACATAAAACTTCATCAGAGTACTTCCCAATGGTGAAGGAAATAAGTACCTGACCGGTCACTTTGATCTCGCCACTGTCATTAAGCCATTAAAGCTTGTATGGCTTTAGATGTTTCTGAGTTTTCAGCCCCATCTTCTCCACTAACATGGTACTCGCGACATTGGTGCAACTTCCCCCATCTATGATCATGCTGCAGGGCTTGTCTTGCACCAAACACCTAGTGTGAAAGATGTTCTCCCTTTGCTCAATTCCCTCTTCCTTCTGCTGAATATTAAGCATCCTCTGAGTCACACATAACTTCTGAACCACCTCCTCTGGCTCAACAAACTCATCGTTTGCATCCTCTAACTCAGGCATGTCAGCTAGTGCTGGTTCAACATAGGGCTCCCTCTCATCATCAGAGTACACCTCCCCATGCTCAGTGGTAAACATCACCCTCTTATTCGGGCACTGAGAAGCATAATGTCCCAATCCCATGCACTTGAAGCACTTCACATTTTTAGCCTTATCCTGAACTTTTGTTGACGCATTGGGAGTCTTCTGTTTAGCTGATTTCTGTCCCTCCCTAGGTCTCCAAGGAATCGACTTAGGTGTGTCAAAAATAGGCTTATTTGAGCTCCCCACATCTTGCTTGGTGTATCTTGCACTGGAACTCCAACTGGTATAACTAGGAGGCTTTCCATAGGTCTTGCTCTTGAGTTGCTTTTCAATCTTAGAAGCTAGAGCTACCATCTCTTTAATTTTTGCATAATGTTGTAGCTCTAGAATATTAGCAATATCCCTGTTCAACCCATAATAAAACCTCGACATGGTGGTCTCTTCATCCTCCTCGATCCCAGTCTGATGCATATTCATCTCAAGTGCTTTCCAGTACTCCTCTACACTCTTAGTCCCCTGTTTGGTTGCTTAAAGCTTATGAAGCAACTCTCTCTGATATGAAGCAGGAACAAATCTCTTCTTCATGATCATCTTCATCTCTTCCCATGTTTCTATCTCAGGGTCTCCATATCTCCTCCTTGAAGTGACAAGCTTATTCCACCAAGACCTAGCATAGTCTTTGAACTCCACAACTGCAAGCTTGACCTTCTTTTCTTCGGAGTATCTATGGCAGTCAAAAATTGACTCCACACTTTGCACCCACTCCAAATACTCCTCTGGATCACTAGATCCTCGTAAAGTTGGAATTTTCATTTTGATGGATCCAATATCTCGATCAATCCTCACTGCTCTGTCTTCCACTCTATCAAAGAACCTGGGTCTCTGATATCCAACTGTGCCTCCTCCTCTGCCAAATAGACCTTGGCCTCCTCTTCCCCCAACATGTACTCTTTGATTAACCTCCCCAAGCTAGTCCTCCAATTCTTCCTCAAGAATGGGATCTTCATTAACATGGTGTGTAGCTTGCTCTCTAGGGCGAGCACCCTGTTCCTACTCTCTTCCTCCTGCTCTTTTAGGAGTAGAAATGCTAGTAGAGATCTCTTGAACAATTTGCTCTTACCTCTTCAACCTATCACTCAACTCTCTTGTTTGCCTATCAATTCGGGTATTGGTCTCCCTCAACCCTAGATTTGTTGCCCTGACTTCATCCCTAACCTCCTGCATCTGAGCATCGATTTGAGCCCTGAAATCCCTCAACAATACCATAACAGAAGCAAGGTTTGGTTCACCACCCTCACTGCCACCAGTAGACATGATGTATAACCTGCGAATACTTGTTAGTAAAAACAAATCCTCACGTGTTTACACTCGTGTTTGTTCACTCTTGGTAAAGGATGTAACTCTCAGCCTCTTTCCTCTCTTGATTCTGCTTTAACTTTACAAGTTAGGATTAGATATCACAAAATCAAGTAACCAACTTGCAACAATCAATTATCAGAAACAATAAAAGCCTAAAGAAGGAACGAAAGGAAGAATAATTCTAGAACAAATTATGACTTCAACAAACAAGAAGAAAGATCACACACAAGGACAAGGTAATGCATGCGATGGAATGTTGTAGCAACTGAATGATATGAGACCAAGACAAGTTAAATTTAGTGTACAAGTACTATATCAACAATAGTCAAAGCCTCAAAACATTGATGTTGGATTCTAAACATCGATGTTTAAACAATTGGTTTCAAGATTTTTTTTTACCGAAGCTCAACAACATCGATGTTGGATGGGAACACATCGATGTTTTACAATGATTTCCAAGATTTTCTTTGGCCGAAGCTTAAGAACATCGATGTTGGGGTTCAAAACATCGATGTTTAAAACTACTGGGAGGAAGAATAATTACTGAACATCGATGTTGGGTTTAAAACATCGATGTTTAAAACTACTGCGAGGAAGAATAATTACTGAACATCGATGTTGGGGTACAAAACATCGATGTTTAAAACTACTGGGAAGAAAAATACTTACTGAACATCGATGTTAGGGTTCAAAACATCGATGTTTAAAACTACTGGTTTCCAAGATTTTTTGTTTGCGAAGCTTAAGAACATCGATGTTGGGGTTCAAAACATCGATGTTTGGTGACCATGGGCTGCAAAAATTTCAATTTTACTGGTTTAACATCGATGTTTTGATGCCAAACATCGATGTTGTAGCTTTTTATTTTTGTAGAATGACGGTAAGATTAAGAACAGGAAAAACAAGAATTGAACAACAAAAGGTATGATTGATTGAACCCGTAAGCTCCGCTACCAACTGATGCAGCAACAACCCTAGAACTCCATTAGGATTACCTCTGCAACTATTTGATCCCAAGACCTCCAATCTCCAATCAAACTAGGGTTTAGTATCCCTATTCTTTACCTCCTAAATTCAAAGGATTAGGCAATAAACAATTAGGAATACAAGGAATTGATCAATCGCCACAAGTAAATTTCTTGATAAGAAAAACCAATCCCAAAGAGTAAAGCCAAGAGAATCCCTCCCTTGTTTTTTTTATTGAATCCCTCAATTAAGAAGAACACCAAAGGAAAGCATTTAGCTTTCTTAAAATCACTCAAAACATCATTTGTATTCTGATTCAAACTTGATACATGGTTGGCTTTTATAGAAGCCAAAACGCAAAGGATTGAATTAAAAATGCAAAGCACAAAACAAAATGATTCTTCTTTTTTTTTTGTTTTCTTTAATACACACCAACAAACCAAATGATGAAAGGCCACTCAACCAAACACTCTTAAATTAGAGTAATCAGCAGGAGAATCGGACCATACTTCAAAAGGAGTTTTCAACTCAATAGCTGTCGATGGAGACCTATTAACCAAATAACAAGCTGTATTGATAGCTTCAACCAAAAAACTTTTGCTTACACCTGAATGTGAAAGCATGCTTCGTGCTCTATCACAAAGCGTTCTGTTCATACGTTCTGCAAAACCATTCTGCTGCAGTGTTCCTGCACAAGTGCAGTGCCTCACTATTCCCTCTTTGCTGCAGAAATTGTTGAACACACTGTTACAAAATTCCAACCCATTGTCAGTCCGAAGACGCTTAACTTTTCTTTCGGTCTGCCGCTCAACCATCGTCTTCCATTTAACAAAAGTTGGAAATGCTTCATCTTTTGTCTTCAGAAAATACACCCACACCATCCTAGAATAATCATCAATCAAAGTCATAAAATACCTGGCACCATTCTTAGAAGGAACTCTATTCGGACCCTATAAGTCAGAATGTATGTAATCTAACTTGTCCTTGGTCTTGTGTTCTGCCTTCTTGCTGAATTTCACCCTAGTTTGTTTACCAAACACACAGTGTTCACAAAATCCTAGAGCTCCATTTTTACACCCATCCAGCAAGTTTTGCTTCTTCAACACAGATAATCCTTTGTCACTCATGTGACCAAGACGTAAATGCAACAATTGAGACTTACTAAGATGACTACTCCCTAATGCAACAGCAGCTTCCCTTGAAGCCACACTACCTTGAAAAAAATACAGTCTAGATTCCAATTTTCCTTTCGTAAGTACCATGGAGCCTTTACACACTTTTAGGATCCCATTTTCAGAATGAAACTTGTATCCTTGATCATCCAATATTGAAAGAGAAATTAAATTCCTCTTTATATGAGGAACATGCCAACACTCAATGCTTCTAACAACACCATCGAACATTCTTAACTTGATGTGACCAATCCCTTCCACTGATAATGAATTATTATTGCTCAAGAAGACAGTCCCACTCATCTTTTTGTATGTAGCAAACCAATGCCTGTGAGGACACATGTGAAATGTCGCACCAGAATCAAGAACCCATGAATTTTGTCCATGAATAGAACCCACAGACAAAACCTCTCCTGTTCTATCACTGTCATCAGAATTAACGCAAATGTCGACAATATTCGCAGAACTCTCATCTTTTTGCTTCCCCTTATTCTTCAACATTGGACAATCATATCTCAAGTGACCCTTCTCTCCACACTTATAACAAAATCTATTCTTGGCTCTAGACTTTGACCTAGCCTTAGATTTCTTAGAGAAATCCTTATACTGTGTTCTTCCCCTACTCACCAAACTCTCACCTTCTGTTCTGTTATCTGGAAAACTTTTTGTGAGCTCCTTTGATTTCAACGAACTACTGACATCATCCAGGGTAACACTTTCTTTCCCATACAACAATGTATCAACAAAGGTCTCATAATATGGTGGTAATGAGCATAACATAATCAAGGCTTGATCCTCATCATCAATAATTATGTCCATATTTTTCAAATCCATAATTATCGAATTAAACTCATCAAGGTGATTTCTAATAGGTGTACCTTCTTGCATACGGAGAGTATACAACTTTTTCTTTAGATAGAGCCGATTTGTCAGCGATTTAACAGAATACTTGTCCTCCAATTTCTTCCATGCTTCTTTCGCAGATACTGATGACTCAATCTCGCGAAGCACACGATCAGTGACAGACATGAAAATCGCACCCAAAGCCCTTTCCATCTGATCTTCCTTCGCCGTATCTGTTGTACCTTCAGGAAAATTCTCATTAACTGCCTTCCACAATCCTTGCAATACCAGAGAAGATTTCATTCTAATCTTCCAAAGACTAAAACTAGATCCTCCATCAAACTTCTCTATCTCATATTTTGCTGAAGAAGATGTTGAATTTGACATCTTCAAAACATAGATTGTGAACCAAAAACAACCCCTGCGCTCCGCTACCAATTGTTAAAAGCTCGTGGTTATTTTGCACAATCAATCAAGCACTCAACGAGAAAGAAAAGAAATAGACACAAGGATTTAACGAGGTTCGGCCGTTGATGCCTACGTCCTCGGACAAGAACAGAGAGGATTTTTCCACTATGATGAATGATAGTACAATACAGAATCCGTTTCCAGTCTCTGTATGTAAACCTGCACTTTCGGCAACTTAACAGTTGGGTCATAACTAATAATAAGTTTACAAGCCCAAACCATAAACTAAGTCCACTAGAATTCAAGGCAACAAAAAACAACACTTATTAATAAAGACACATACATTTTTTAACAGAATCAACTTTGGTAAGAAAATCGGCATGAATTATATATAAGTCTCTCTAAGTTAACACAATGTGATAAGAATGCGTTAAAATTTTTTATAACATGGAGTATAATGTTTTCCTCTAAGCTCGTCCTCAAATGACCACAAATGGCAGTAACAAAGCATGGGCGCCGAAAGAAACAACCATAACAAAGGGTTTGTTGATCGAATCATGCAATATCATCTCAAAAAACTGATGTGTAAATTGGTATGTACATCTCCCTTTTTACAGGCTTGAGCCGTTACCTATATATACGAAGCAAAAATATTGTGTAAAAGTAAAACACATGGTGCAATTAATGTCCTCGCCATCACAAATCCACAATACAGTCGCACCGAAATCACGAAAACAGTTGTAAAAGTACAAACATCGTCCCACTGTAACCACATCTACATATGTTCTACATATCCATGATCTTCTTCAACCACATCCACTTAACCCACTGTAGGCTTCATGAGAGAGTACTGTAAGTTACAGCGTCCCATACCTCTTATAAGACCACTATTTTTCTTGCAATTGTGTGCAAATATATGACAATACCATGTGATGAAAAATACTAATCATGACGAAGATGGTTTATTAATAATAATCAATGAAATGTTAACCCCCAGCCCCAGGGCCTAGCCTTAGGCATTATATATAGCGATCGTGAATAAGGGTGATGTTGAGAAAATGATATCTAATCTAAGGAATTGAGTTCTATTGTGATTAATGCCTATTGATCTTGTTAACTAATCAGGAGGATAAAGAAAACAGGGAATAAGCTTGTACTACAATTCAATTTAATAATAGAGCAACTACGGAAAGTTAAGTATCCTGCTGATGCTTGCTAAAGGTAACAATTGACAATCTTTTACCTTCATTTCCTGGATGCTTCATACACACCACTGGATTAATTGTCTGTTTGGTTATATTTTATTTTATGGAGAGATCAATAATTGCTGTGCATGTACAAGTATCTCTCGATTTGTTAATCATTCACATGCAGCTTATATTATTTTATGATATAGATCGTACGGACAATTCCCGAAAGCATCAAAGAATAATATCCTTTTTCTGTGATTAACCACACTGTTTATCGAGATACTCGATGGTGGATTTGAATATGAAACAAATTAAGATATAGTATTTTTTATGTTTGTTATCTAACATCAATTAATCAAAACAATTGGTAATAGAGTTTAATTAATCACCTTAGGACATGCAGAATAGTGTGCTTTGCAATCTGATCAGCATCGGCTTGCTTCATATACGTAATCCAGAGTGACATGTACAAGTCATCAATAGGTCTAAAATTTTTTGTTTCTTTTTGGGGTAGGAAAGAATGGGGCTTATACATATTTTCATCTGAAGCTTGTTAGTTGGATATGATGAGAACCAGAACAGAAGGAGCAGATCAGACGATACACTCGCCATGGCAAAGACGAGAAGTGTAATTACAAGCGAGGAAAGCAATACAGATAAAATAACTAGCCTTGCATATATATATATATATATATATATATATATATATATATATATATATATGATATATGCGTCCCTTCACCGCAAAAAGATTATTTAATGTAACAAAGGTAAACCTTAATTTCTATACTCATAAATAAAGTAAAAGGCCGCATTATAAGTATTATGGGAGAACATCATATGGCTAGCTAGGCATATTCACTTATTCTACATAAAGAAAAAGGCCCCAAAACCACAACATTATTCTCCTTGACCTTTACGGCTTAAGAGGTTTCTTAATGCGGTTTTTGTCCAAGACTGCTACAAACTTATACTATGATATAATATGAAAAACATCACCGTCCACTAAGTTATAAGACAATATTGGTCGAACCATCTATCACTTTTTTTCCCCCTACTCATTGCAGGATCTCTTCCTTAAGAAGTCATTCTTTTTACTCAAAAAAGGTTCTTTTGTAAGACTATATTGGGAAAGCCGGCTAAAGCTATTCCATGAGTAAGGATCCACTGCATGAATTTTTTAGGCAGCTTGATTCTAGATGCATGTAACACTAATTAATGGAACCACAGTGCAATGGCTTTTACCTGGTTTCTCTTATATATGCCAAGTACAATGGATATATTCGACTTGTTGACTCATTGGCATGCAGTATGCCTTTCCGCTATAGTTAATTTGATTGCTTCTTTAGCATTAAAAATGTAAGCATAGGGTTCATGCACAGCTTTCAAATAAAGTCATCATCTCAAAAATCTCTTAAGATGCTCTATTTGTTTAAACCATGCATAAAGTATCTCACCTTATGGTTAGCTTGTGCTTTATAGTTATGTAGGGTGATTCCCCCTTTTTAAGATTTAATATTGAACAGGAAGTTAATTATTTAATATAGCAGACATATACTAGATTGTTATATACGAACTGTTTATTTTATCAAAACAAGAAAACATATATATGAGATGTATATATGTATGAATAAGAAAACCAGAGGGATAACCACATCATGTACCGCTTCTTTTCAATTAAATAGAAAACTGATCAATTATTTACTAAATCTGGAAAGAATATAAAAAGGATTGGAAACTCCCAATCGAAATGATCTTGGAATAGAGCATGAAGGAAGACAGATGGTAGCTAGAGATGTCTTAACAACTAACAAGGGTTTAAAGCATGAAGCAATCTTCATTCCCTAACTGCAGTTTATGCTAATTACTAGTAGAACCATTTTCCCAACTGGACAAAAAGCAGCTGGCAAGCATTGCATATCTGCATATATAAATTGTTTCCGGTGGCTGCATGCGTGGTATATGCATGCTTCCTCAATATTTTGGGTCTGATGCCATGCATTGGTGAAAGTGTGTAAAAGTCACCATTAAATCTGTCTATATTTGTTCAAAGAAGCAGATATACTCCAGCTTCAAACCGGCATACCAACGGATAAACAGGGAAAAAAGCAGCTTCGTAATTCATAAACAAGGAGGAAGAGACGTAAACATGGATTCGATTGCAAGACCCCAATAAAGAAATGAACAAGAAGACAAACAGAAAAACTTAATTATGTTTCCTTGCCACCTTTAAATGTCAAAGACAAGATCACATAATTGAGCATAGGTAACTTATTATATATATATATCATTGATTGGAAGCTAGACATGAATTTAAAGAATTCCAGTTACTCATTGTTTCAGTGGCGGCCAATACTGGAACCACAATAAGCGGCCAAAGCACTGCACATCACATCAGAGAAGTTGAGATAGCCAATTTATCTTCAGGATTCAGGAGAAGTTGGGTTTTAACATTCCTAGTTAACTTTGTTTCGTTCTTTTTCAATGACTAATCCGGGGCCTAAGATTTTGGGTGGAGGAAGAGCTGCGTACCAGACATAAAAGCACTAAGAGGAAATGGATATGGAGAAGGACCGAGCTGTGGTTCTGCAGCAGCAGAGGCTGATGTTGAAGCTAAAGTGCTACTAGGAACAGTTGCTAGGGCACGAGTATTTGTGAGATTAGGGTCTTGAAACTGAAGCGAGGAACTCTCACCAAAGTTGTGATAACGATCTTCAGGGCCTTGATCGTAGAGAACACCCTTGAAAACATGGCCTCCTATATTCATGCTCGTCTGATATGCAAACTGATCTTCTGCATCATCCATGGAGCTCACACGAAGGCAACGAAAGGTAGCTGCAGAGGTAACTTCAGCTGGAAAATTAGCCATTTCTAAACCTGAGCAGTGGCCAAGAACACCATCAGAAGGCATGAATAAAAAAAAAATTCTCCCAAAATAGAAAATTCAAACTTCAAATGGGAAGAATTAGCAAAGCCTTATCTTGTACTAGCTATAGAAAAATAAAAAGCAGTTAGGGTTGTGTCCATCTCAATCGCAAAGATATGGTTTTTTGAAGAGAATCTCTTAATAGTTTAGAGATCTACAGGCCCTGTCAAGTTGAATATATATTACCTGTACCAAGATCTTCTCTCACTCTCTTAGGGTTCTGTCCTTGAAGCTGCTGTTGTTGAACAGAAGCAAGATTTAGTGCCTTCTGGCGCCGCCTATAAGCAGGAACCCAAGTGCTCTTGACGTGTGTTTGGCAATGAAATCCTTTTGTTTTACAACAAGTCCTGCATCTCATATAAACACAGTCTTTCTTGGCTTGGTTTCCACAGTCTTGACATCTTACGCCACCAAAACTTCCTTGTCTCATCATATCATACATAGTTCATTACAAATCATGACCAGTACTGATCACACAGCTAGCTCTGGCTCTGCTATTTCCCTCCTTTTCTACCTTCCACTTCCGTTTCTCATTCATTCACAGCTCCCTCTTGTTGCTCTTCTAGATATCCAGGCCAACTAGTTTTCCAACAGGGTACTCTTTGTATATAACGGAAGAACAGAGCTTTGTGTTTAGTGTTGGGGAGTCAAGCTTTGGCTTCTTAGTTACAGTTCATATAATCATGATTCAGGTGGATATGGTGGGAGCTCTCCTGCTTTCATATAAACTAGAAGAGAGAACTGTATGTATAAACTTGTTTTAACAATTTAACGAGCTAGCAAAATTATAAGCGCATCCAACGTAACTCCAAGTATATATATCCGAATTCAGGAAAAAAAAAACCAATAAGCAAGCTATGCCAAAAACATTATACCAGAACTAGCTGGACATATTATTATTTGATCAATAATAGCAAAAGTACTACGACTAATAAGAAAAATGATAGACAAATAAAAATACGAAGAATGCTTTTATTAGAGGTCACCCGATAATTGATAGGTTACAGAAAGAATTGTGATAAGTGTGGTGGGCTATTTGCTTTAAAATTACAAAACTTTCCGTACGCGAAGCCTTTTCCGATTTATAAGTCTTGACAATTAAAAAGTCTTGTTAAACTAGCATTTCTACTGCATGTGACATTGATTTTATCGTGGTTAATTTAAGTATGGCTAGTTTTGTTCTTGTCATATATCAAAAAGGACGAAGGTTAATTAATAAATCATGGTGCTTTCTTCCTTTACCATTTGTTTATTACTATATTATAAGAAGTCCACAGAGGCTCAATGCTCCCAATTCCAACGCCCAATTCACCATTGTCCGATTAACGTACATTTTCCTCTCTCAAGAACAAAAAGGAAGTAAAGTACCTGCAATATTTAAGGTCTGATCGAATTTTATTATCGATAAAAATAATTGGTTGGCTAATTAGGTTGTTTTAATATTATGCAAATTAAGGTGTAGTAATTCTTAACATCTGAACCAAGCGTTTGGTTTGAACAACTTGATTAAGCAACACTTCTCAAATGTTGGTGGGTTGTTAATTATAAACAAAAGAAAAACCAAAAGTTTTGAATTAACATCAAAAGCGCAAGTAACATGAGTGAAATGTCTTTACCAAAAAAAAAAAACATGAGTAAAATGTCGAAAGTGGATAATTACAGAAAACTCTTGCAGTGCAATGCATGAAACACCTTTCTGAATTTGGAGGGACTCGCTTGAATCCGTTTTGGAATCTGTCATTGAAAGAATTGGTCAATTGTGAATAAAATTTTACTCACAGACACAGTTACATTAATTTGGCTTTTTCTCTATGGAATGGCATGGGGGGATCTTATTTGGAGCTAAAATTCCTCCTTATTGGATTGCTAGGAAGATCAATCTTGTAAAAACTAATGATCCATAACTCAAGAGGTACCGAAGTCATTTTCAAGACTGGAGGTCTAGAGTTTGAATTTGAGTCATAACCTATTAGTATTAAATTAAAAAAAAAAATCTTATAACAGTGGACCATAGTATCTTTATAACAGTAGGGCTAGGGTATGTATTGTGGTCATCAGGCCATGTATTGTTCACAAATAACTCTAGTCGGGAGCTGTGGTCATGTATTGTTCACAACTGTGGGATCCAGATTGGCAGCTTTTAAATTACTTGTTATTCGTCCTTGCACCTATAGGCATGTTCAACTTTACCCTACATTTCTCGATCTTCATGGGTTTCGGAATTTGAACTAATTGGCACCTTCAGCTTTTCTTATTTTCTTCACCTTACGATTAAAAAGAAAAACTAACCCCTGAGATCACAACCTTTTCTGGATGTGTGAAAAAAATTGCATGCCTTCTGGATGTGAACCATTAGAACCTAAATTGTTTGTAAAATATTCAACACTTTTTGCATCACAAGAAGTGGCCAAAACGAGCTGTCAAATTAAGCTCTTTAAAACAACAAGATTTTTTCCATAGGTAACTAATTAAAGATAGTTGCTTTTGTAACTTTTTTTGTGTGCTGTTGGCAAACCCCTTGAGTTATTAAATTGGTCCCTCTGGTCAATCCAGAAGAAGAAGAAGAAAATTTGACTCCTGTCACAAAAACTGGGTAGTCAATATTATTGGACTGAGGTACATATACTGCAGTAAAATATATAGTACGACTGTTAAAGCTATTCTGGTCGCTTTTTAGTGATAACTTAGTTCATGATGTAACTTCTCTATTCACCATGATACTTTGTGGAAAGATTAAAAAGAATCTCATTGAAATGGCCAAAAATTCGGTCAGGTGATTTAGTGCCTTAACCAAAACTTGTTTTTGTTTTTTAGTTTGTTAAAACTTAAAAGCTTAACTCGTACTAATCAGCTTCTTGGAAACCGTCTCAACCTGGAACCCTTGATTTTCTTATGGGAAAATGACAATCCTTAGAAAAATTATTTGGATGGAAGCTTTTGCAGGCAGAGCTAAGGATTTCTTGAAAGTTAAAAAATGCCCATTTTATGTTTATTTTTCTCTCTTCAAATTGTCGGTCCAGCTTGTCTTTTACCATTATAAGCTTGCCAAGTACCTGTATCTTTTAAGGATTCTTCCTCCGGAAAAAGGGGAGTCAAGGTCTTAAACCTCGAACATGTTGAGACGTACTTGAAGCTTTTTTTTTTTCTTTTTTCCTTTTTTTTTTCTTTGGTCAAATATATAGAATAGAAGCACAAAACAACAACAGTTTCTTTCTTCGCTAATTGATTGAAAGTTGTTTTGGAGGATTTTCGTGTACTCTTGTCACCAAGTTTATTGCGGTTAAAAAGAAAAAAGAAGTGTACTCTTTTGTCACCCTATTGTTGGGTTACAAAGGGAATGATTTATATGTTTCGAATGGCTCTGCCTCCATGCATTTCTCTGCTGAACTATACTTAGTTCCAATAGTTTCTACAGTATTGATTCTTTGCTTAATGGCATACAATGAAATTGCCATATGAAACGGCAGGAACTAGGGGAGAAAAATTTTGAAAATATATATTTAAAGCGGGCATTGCATAACAGCATAAGCAACAAGACCATACGTGAATGTAAGCACTGTACAATATTGAACAGAAAAAAATGTAAGACTGTTTAGGCAATATATATTATTCACATTGTCACAACTACACTCAATGCAAACCACCTACACTATTTGCCCACCATGCTACAGCACCCTCCGTGGAGCCCTGCAGAAATGGTGCAGGCCTGGGTATACACTTCATACTAATAGTAGGTCCAGCAATACACTATTCGATGATGGAGTGAAAGAGAAATGGACTAACAGCCAGGTTCTAGCCAGAGCGCTTAAATTTCAATATTTGACGAGGAGCAGAGACAAGGTCTCGTGAATATGTGGTAACATTGAATGGCTCAGGGAATATGGCACTCGGCCAGTAATCTTGTTCATGATTTTGACTTGTGCGGTGAAGAATTGAGGAGGGTAATATGTCTGATTTTGACTTGTGCGGCGAAGGAGTGGAGAGGGTAACATGTCTCCATCGTTGCATGACATATTTTATCACGTTTTCCTTTTCCCCATAATTCAATTATAATTTTAGTATATGCATAAAGCTGTATACGAAAAATGGGAAGGAAGAAAGCGGAATGTGTCATTTTTGGTATTGCACTCCTCTCATTTGCTTCCACTCTCAAGAAATAGGAATCAATCCTGCCCTGCTTCAGCAGCTACACTTGAATAACTAAGGCATTACGAAGGCGAATTGCAAGAAAATTTTTCCTACTAATGCTATCGGGGAAGATCGAACCCTCAGGCAGTGGATGTAGCAGTTGAACCATAAGCCAAGTCTCAAAGTTAGGAACCAAGATCAAGAGGAGGCTTAAACTCATAAAAACAGTGTCTCCACCTCCTCCTAGAAATGCAACAATCAACATCTCACATTTGACGGATATGCTTATAACCAATTCTTATGCTTAATATAGAAGCAGGCGATTGCTTAAGTCACCAAAAAAGAACCAGTAGAAGGAGACTCCTGACAGGCAAGGTCAAATGCTCCAAAAACAACTACAACCTTACACCTCCAGTAAAACAATTATGAAGATATCATCTAAAATGAGCAAAATACTATTCATATTCGGAGACTGACAATAAATTAGACTCCTCGACTGCCAGAGGTTAACTCCTCCCAACTCCTCCCAATCATACAACTTAGAGATCCAGGGACACAACAAACACAAACTATGAACTATCTCCTCACAAGGAAAATTTTGTTCTTATTTGGAGGATGACAATGAATGTAACTCCTTGAATGGAGTAAGGCATCCCTTTACACATACCAAAATCTTGTTAGGTCAAGTAATCACTTCAGACCTTAATTTTAACTCTCATGCAGCCATTTTCCAGCAAATAGAAACTAGTATCTTCCTTTTTTGATATAAAAAACAAAGAGAAAATGACTAACACTACATATTCCTCTCAACCCAAACAAAGAATTCCCCTTAGATGATCATCCCGTGGCTGTTCTTATCAAACACTCCGACTGACTCTATAAAGGATAAATAGAATTAAGTCACTCAGACACATGAAAATTGTATCTAGGACGTTAACTAGATAAAACGAATATCTGAACATTAACAGCAATGAACACGCTAAACCACATGGACTTCAATAAATCACAGATGACTATTGTGCCATTATGACAACAAAATCTAGATCAAATAAGTGAAGATAATAACTATAGGGATAATGCACGCACAAGCTTCAAATTCACCCATCAACAGTTTGCATGTCAAGATAAATAACCATAGGAACAAATTCACCTCTCAACAATTTCCATGTCAAGATGTAATGCGAAATCCAGTCACACAGCTGCGCGTTCAACAATCAACCAAATTAGGAATACCATCAGTTCGCAACTCGAGAAAATTAGTTTCCCCAATCAAACCATTTCCCCCAAATCCCTTGGTTACATATGTTTCAAGAGCAATTCAACCACAACACCAAAACACACCCACAGTATATGAAACCATAAGAAACCATGGCGAAAAAAGATATGGAAAGATAGCCATCTGTTAACAGGATAATAGGTCAATTAACATCCATGGAAACAGTCATCCGTCATCCCAATCAACATGACCTAAAAATCAGAAACAGAAACCGATCCTAAGTCCAATTAACATAATTACAATTCAGCAATCAACCAACCACCCTACGGATCTTAACTTCTAGTGCATAAGTAATCAAAGATCACATCTTTTCCTGAAATTTCCCACCAATTTACCTTTAATTGTAGTCAGAGCACCACCACCCCCATTATAATCACCATCAGGACCCACGATCAAGCCTTGATACCCAGCCCATGCTTGCCACGCACACACCCGGGCTTCACATAACGGTACTGGTTCCGGCTCGCGTGGCTCATTTTCGCAAACACCCTCTTCCCCAACTTCCTCATCCTCTGCCTCCCTAGCTTAGCACTCACTTGCCACGGCACCAGCTCATCATCCAACCCATACCCATACCCATCATCCTCCCCATCATCATCAACAACCTCATCCTCCTCCTCCTCATCATCCACGTCACCGTCGCCGCCGTACTCATCACTCACACCGGCAGAGAACACCAACGGCTCCACGTAATACGCCTCGCGGTCACGACCCACGTAATCGAGGGAGGGGATCAGCTGCTCAATCGGGTCCAGCGCCTGAAGGGTATTCTCGGAATGAAATTCTTGGTCGGGTTCCGGGGAATCTGGAGCCGTGAAGGTGTTCCAGGAGAGAAACCCATTTTCCACGCTGTGCAACGAGTCGGTGTCCGAGTCGGCATCGAATCGGTCGATCAGCTCCCAGTCTTGATCTTCCACGACGATGAAATCTTCTTGTTCCGATTGGAAGAGTGGTTTCATGGTGATTGTTTTTGCGCTGGATTTCTGGGCCATTTCTTGTGTTTTTCTTTTCTTGGTCGCTGGTGTTCTTTTCGCTGTTTGGATTTGGGTGTGATTTTTATTTTTGCGGTTTACAATTGGGTTGGGTTCTTCGTAGATTTTTTATAGGAGCACTTACACGTAGTGGATCTGATCATGTGGCGTAAAGCTTTACTGTTGTGGTGCAACGTAATACTATCCATTGAGTCGTTGACACGTATGCCTTTTTCGTGTGTTAGTTGTTAATTGGGGCAATGAAGGTAAAAAGGGCATTGTAAATGTGTAACTATAATTTCGCAGTCTTAAAGTGCTTAAATCTTGGGCAAGTCAAACATAATGAAGAGAACAGAGAGTATTCTCCCAGTAAGCTACATGGGTAAGAAGTAAGAACCTAACTTTATATGGATATACTACGCGGGTATGTACTATGTAGGTATATTGAATTAGTATTTCTATCCACATCTTAAATTATAAGATTTCAACTAAGAAAAATAAATGAATCTAGGAAGGGAAGAGAGGAACTCTTAAGTCTTATGTGTATTTGGTATTAAATAATAGGCAAGTTCACTACCACTACCAATAATAACGGAGTGTGGGGATAAAATTTTCCATTCTCCCCGTAAGTTCAGCTAATTCGAAATTAAAAAAAAATATTGCAGCTTATTCGGACATGTGAAGTAATTGAAGATACTAAGACTAGACCTGGCAATTCGTGTTGTCGTGTCGGGTTGAACAGGTAATCGGGTTCTAAATCTTCAACCCGACCCGACCCATTTAATAATCGTGTCGTGTCGTGTCCAACCCGTTTATTATCGTGTCGGGTTCGGGTTGACCCGCGGGTTACCTATTAAGTCTAACAAGCCTAAAAATGAGTTTGAAATTTTTCTATTTTGCGTATACCCTAAATATAATCGGGTCATAAACAGGTACCTATCGGGTTGGCGGGTCAACCCGCTACCTGACCTGCTAATTTTCGTGTCGTGTCGGGTCGACCCATTTAACTAAACGGGTTGGAAATCTCTGACCTATACCTGCTAATTTCGTGTCGGGTTCGTGTCGGGTTGTCGTGTCAATACCCGTTTTGCCAGGTCTAACTAAGACCAGTAACGGGGAATGTGCAGATAAAAAGACCCTTTATCTTATCATTCTTTGTATCAACTTCTCTTATATATTACTATTTTTCAGCTTTTATCGAGTAGAGGACTAAATGCAACAAAAAAAATATTTTATCCCGGAATTATGTTTTAGTTTAAAATCTTTTAACTCTCAAAAACTTAAAACTAATCAACTGATGCTATGCCAGAACTCTTGCACTTAGATTTTAGGTCTCAATTACATATTGATCTCACAAAAAAAAAAAACTGTTGATCCGACAAAAGTAAAGCTATTCGTATTTGCATTTCGATTGTATTAGGTTTGTATTTGTGAGTACCAAAACTCGTATCCGCGCAAATAATTTTGTCGTCAGATTGGTGTCGACCAATAGCACAAACGCAGATCTAAAGTCGAGATAAATTTTAGAGAAACACATGAGCAATTGAGCATATAAATTTAGTGGCAAAGTTTTAGCAAAGAATCTCCTTGGTGGATACCCGAAAAGCACATTCCCAGTCTTTCTCACGCTGTGGCCTCTTATCCGAACTAGAGCATTAACATCTAGCATTCTTATCGAAAAAGGATATCAATTACGCCAAGGTTTATTAAACTCACTTCTCAGAAAAGAAGATTCGCACATGAAAAGATGTAACAACAATAAAGCAAAATTTATATGGTATACCTAACAAAATTGTCCACTCAAAAACCAGTCTTTTCACCTGTTGGTATGCAAAACAGTAAGCGTTACATATTTTTCGCAATATACCTACAGCAAATTCTTGCGGAAAACAATACCTACCAATAGTAGATCGTTGTCCGTCCACCCGATGACGTGAACGCTGGAGAAAATTAGATAAAAGCCTCCTAGAATTATTGTTTACAGTCCACGGGGACTGAAACTGGTAAAACGATGTTAACGGATTTCTCGCTAAAGGTTTAATATCACAATACCATCACCAATCGAACACCGACGTAATTTTTCGAATGTGTGCAAGAATGGAAGGGATATTACAGACGAATAACCACGGATAACATAAAGAGAGTGCATTGAAAGTTAAAATATCAAAGTTTCGCCTGGAAAGGGGACGAATATGCGATCAGGGACACAACAACAAATCAAAACAGTGTCCTTATTTAAAATTCAGAAAATATAACGAGCCTAAAAGTGAATATCACAGAGTAAAATTGCCAAATGGAATCTGCATGCACTGACATGTATTTGTCCTGCCTATAACGATCATCTAAATTAACAATCGCCATATGACTATTCTTGTCTATGAACAACGAACAAGGATAGCCCAAAATCAAAATTCTCAAAGTCTTTATTACAGACAACCATAATCAACTAAATCCAAAAAGGATAAGAAACCAACAAAATCAAGTTGCACAAACCATCTGGTACGTACTTTACCTCCTATATTAAGAACCATTGATGAGCTGAAAAAATGGTTGTAAGCCTCCACGTTTAACATCTTGATCATCTGATCTGGGCAGGAGAACAGAGCAGACCTGAAGCATCTGCCCCTACGACTGCAAGGTCGCAAACAGTACAAAGGTTTCCTTCCTGGTTTGGCACAAATCGGGAACTACAGTATGGGCAAGAGACATACTTTTGACCCTGGTAAATCGGCACGAATGTTGCACCACAAACCACAAACGGGTTCCTGAAATCGTAGTTCACCTCAACAGCATCAGTCATATTTCTCTCAGCAGCTGCCAAAACTTGCCTGGCAGACTTTGCCTGGTTCTCATTTGTAGGATTGGCCTCCAATAATCGCCTGGCAAACTGAGCAGCCATAGCAAGGTTCTTTGCCTTAAAGCTTATAGTCATTGCATTTTGCAGAGCAAGCTTAAGGTGAGGTCCTTGAAGGTTGCAGTGGGTGAAGTAGGCAGCAAGCTCCAGTTGGCGTGCTGGATTGTCTCTCACCTCCTTTCTCCGAAGCTCCATTTGCAGGCCTAGTACATACTCTTTCACAATAATAATCAACTCCTTAACTTCATCAACTTCCCTCCTCGACTCCACAACAATCAAAGGAATTGTATGGAGGATGCCAAGAAACATTCGAAGTGCTTCAGTAAATCTCCCTGATGTAGTGGCTTTGTAACCAGCCTTGAGCTTCTCTTCCAACTGACTGAAACTGTAGACCAGTGCTGGAGGGCCCCTCACATTAGGGCTAGCAGACTCACTCCATCCTCGTTCAACTGCAATTGACAGCACTGGAGTAGACGAAAAGGCACGTAAGTAGGAATGGCTACCTGTATGAAGATCCACAAACATAGATTTCAATGGACCAAAATTCCGAATTCCAAGCTGCCGGTTAAGCAACCGCATAGCAGTGTCGAAATTTCCAGCTGCAGCATGTTCAGCAGCAAGTGATGATCTCTGAACCCAGATCTGGCTTACGGGCATGCCAGGAGTTGGTGCAACAAAAACTGAGCGAGCACTGACTGAAGCCCTTGGTGTATCTGCCTCTGGGGGAAGGTCCAAATCTTCAAGATCCCATCCTCCTTCTTCTCCTTCTTCACCTACCTCCCCATCCTCTAAAATTGCTGCAACATCCCCATTTTGCAAGCCCTCCACATCAACCAATTCCAATTCCTCACCCCAATCTCCCTCACCACCTTCTTCCTCGTCCTCAGCAGCACCTTTGCCAATATTATCCAGCCCACCTTCAAAGATTCCTTTCATCACTCTCAAAAGAGGCCAGTCACCACCACACATAACAGGTGCTGGAGGCAGAAGTAGAGAAGGTGCTTTTCCCTCGGGCAAAGATGGAAGATTATCTCCTAGCTCAGCAGCTAGACGTTCAGCAACATCAGCAAGCCCATGAACTTTGGCAGTGATGTAAGCAAGGGGCAGATGGCCAGCATTCTCCAAGATTTTAACACGTTCTTGGACGTCACCCAGGTACAGGGCATTATGAAACTGGCCCATAACATCATTCTTGACTTCAGCAATCCTAAGCATTTTAGACAGCTTTTCCAAGTTACCAGTTATGAGATATAAAAAGGACAATCTCTCAAAATTTTTGGTCCTCTGATAGGCATACTCAACTATTCCAGCATTGCCCTGGCGAAGGGCTTCCACTCCAAGCCTATACCAATGGTCTTTCTCATCAATCTCCTTTGCTGAAGCAACAGCAATCTGAATGTTCCCACTCTCCAGCGCCAAATTGAAACGAGTCCTCTCATCTTTGACAAAATGCAAAGCAACTTCAGGGAAGCCTTTCTGTTGCAAATAGGCAATCATTGCCTGCCCACAGAGCTGTGAGCTCCTAATCATGCTCATTACATTGTCATACCTTCGCTTCAATAGAGACAGCTTGAAGACATATTCAGTAGCATCTATCACGATAGCTTTGTTTTTCCCATCCCGATCCAAGCAGAAAACTGTATTCCCGCTAACTTTAGTAATGTAAATGGGAACATCAAGAGTGCGAATTATGCCACTATCTCCATTAGGAAGGCAATATTTCAGGTGATTTAATGTGCTGTAGATAAACACACCATTATCATCCCACGCCCCACTCTTTACACGGATTGTCTCATGAAGAGTGCATTGGTGCACAAGCTTCTTGCTAGCAATGATGATTGCATGTTTGCTGAGCAAGGCAACATTTTCCATGTCATTAGACCAGACAACATACTTCACAAAAGGGGTTTGAAGATCGCCAAGAACAAGCCTTTGCTGAAGATCAAACACAACCACTCTATCTTCAGCCCTACAAAGCAAGTTACCCGTCCCTGCATAGAACACTGCATCTGCAGTAATGGGAAGGCCGCTTTTTTTAACAATCTCATTCTTCAAGTTCTTGACCAGGACTTGATTGCTACTCTTGTCTAGCACAGCAAACCTGTTACGAGCGACAAAGACAGCAGATCCACCAGCACCTCTCTTTGCCTCAGGCACAGTATCACCCCTACCAATGCTATCCTTAGGGATCACATACAATTCATAAGATCCCCCATCAACATCCGAGCATATGAGAACAGCATTTTCCGTGGGACTGTAAGAAAGAGTTCTAGGGCTCTGATTCAAGCTTGTTGTCCCAGGACGTCGGATGGGAATTACTTGTGTCTCCCTCTGAGTAGAAAACTCGAAGAAGCGCAGGAAGCGATCTTTAACATAGAAAAGGGAATCTCCACTAACTGCAAATGCAGGCCTTTCTCTCTCCAACTTGAAGACAATCATGCCACTATCATGACCAGCAGCCAGGAGATTCATCTCAGGGTGAGAAGCAAGGATCCAAAAACGGTCATGCTCCCGACGGAATGTCTGAACTCCAGTTCTTTTGGTAACATCCCATACACGAATGCTTTTGTCTTCCGAGTTTGAGACAATTATGTCCTGCTTGGCATGAAACATGACACATGACACATTGTTCATGTGCCCTCTCAATGTGTCCACTTCCCAAGCCTTTGTATCTGAAAACAAAATAAATCCTGAGTTCAATTGAACTAAGATAAAGGAACAGAGACTAGATGCTCAACAAGGCTTCACGTTTATGAAATATCAAACTTGAAATGCAATTGGAAGGCCGGAAAGCAAAAATGTTTCAGCCAGCAAAGATGGTTATGGGGTCCAGGACTGATAGATGATCTAGTGCAAGAGAGAATAAAACAAATGCTTAGACAAATTACCATTCATGCGCCAGAGTTTCACTTGGCGATCGTCTGCGCCTGAGACGATCAAAGGAAGTGTAGGATGAAATGCAGCCCAGTTGACTCCTCGGTCATGGCCCTCTAAAACATACTTCACAACCGCATCAACAGCACCAAAGAGATCAGTATTCATCTGGCTTAACCGCAGGATGTCATCAGCAGGGGACACGGTTTTCTTCCTTAGCGCTCCAATATCCCAAACACGTACTGTCTGATCTAGAGAGGCAGAAACTACAAGGTCTTCTTTGGGATGAAAAGAAGCACACATCACATAATGGTTGTGACCAGTCAACACAGAAATGCACGTGCGTGACTGCCAGTTCCAAATGCGGATGGTCTGATCATCACTGGCGCTCACAATCCAGGGATACTCATGATGGAACTGCACCGTGCGGATATAATCAAGGTGTCCAAGAAGAGTAAATAGACACCGATGCATCTTGTAGTTCCATACTTTTATTTTATAGTCATCACCTACCAAAAAATGGCATTGAAATATAAGCAACCAGCTAAGATATTAACAACATAAAAACTTCATATTAAGAATATACTTAGATACCACCAAACACTTGGATGTTGAAAACTAATTTAAATTTTATGGCATGAATCAGCTGCAAGGATGGATAGCTGAAGTAAATTTGAAAGAAGTAGACAAATTTTCTATCTAGAGTATAGTTGCCACCTCAATCTATGTTCCCAAGCAAGGTTTACAACACAATCAAAATGAGTCCCGCCATAAAATGAGATGATGGGCATTCAAAATAGTTCTCTAAGCCAAGCATTGCTCTTAGCAGCTTATCGAAATGAACCAAACTCAATTGGACAAAAATATAGACATTCAATCATGATGATAAAATCAATCAATAAATAGGAAAAAAAAAGAAGAAGCAAGGGCGCAGTTATGAAATTCAAGAACATAATCAGATACTTCAAAATAGGATCACCGATCCAAATAGATCTCCGAGTACGCTCCATATCCGAGCTAAGACTAATTAATCCAGTAAGGAAAAACCAGAACACCAATAGACAAGCAAAAAACAGAGTAGATCCAGAGCAAACTCAGGCATCACACACAACAACAGCTCAAATGAGAAATTTAAATAGTGTATATACCTCCGGAGACAAAGAGAGGCTGAGATTTGTGGAAATGCACACCACGAACAGGGCCATCATGCTCGTCGAACCGATCAATCAGCGTCCCCATGCGATAATCCCATAGCTGGATCACGCCGCTGTGGAGACTTGCAAGGATCCACGGCCGCTTACTGTGGAAACTCAGTCCCTTCACTCTGTTACTCTTCGTCTCGAACTTCGTCAACATCTTCACCAATCAGCCAACCGCCAAACTACTGCACATCACCAAAACCAAACAAAACCACACGTAACACGTAAAAACCGACGCGTCACTCCGGATCAAACCACATCCTCAATTCCAGGAAACCACAAGCAGTGTCATGTATCCTAACCGTATTGCAAGAGCGGAGCTCACAGATAATATCAACAGTTATAGAAACCAGATCTAGGAGAAACAATGAACACCGGATTTAACCGTAAATTGACATTTCCGTTAGTGAGAGATCAAACAAAAACCTAAAGCCTATAGAACGGAACGGAGAATAGATCTAACAGAAGCGAAACGTTTCACGCGAACATTAGATTAAAGAACGAAGCGCTAGAGGAATTACCTCAGATCTGATCAGGAAATGGAGAGATCAAATGGACGAACCGAATCGCATCTACAATCGCCGGGAGGGGGCGGATATTTGTGGTGCGTTGATAAAGCGAGAGTGGAGGTGTGTACTGTGTGTTTGTTTGGATAAAAAGAGAAAGAAAAGAAGAAAGAAAGAAGAATTAGATCGAGAGGAGAAAAACAGAGAGAGAAGAGGGAGGGGGAGTTTTATGAAGGTGGTGTTCTTCTTCTCTCTTTAGATCTGGGTCTCGATGTGTAGTGTGTGAGTTAAATTTAGCGGAAGTGTGGAATGAAGAAAGATGGGGAATGAATTAGAATTGAAAGGGAAGGGAATTTTGTAATTTTGCAGTGTAACTGGGGACAATTTTGAGTGTCTTATTTTTTTGTTTGTTTTTTCTTTTTTCCTCTGCGTAAATATGATTTGATTTGTTTTTTCTTATATAACAGACGTATATATCTATTTGGTAGTAAATAAGTTTTGTCATCAAGTGGAATGATGGCCGTTGGATTGTGATTCGGTGGTTGTGATCTCTTGGTATGGCGTGTCAATTGAAGTGAGGGCAGCGGTTAGATTGGAAATTGGAGGCTTGTGATGCGATCTGGTGTCGCCAAAGTAATCAAAACACTTGGACCTTAAGCAAATGCCAGGTGTAAAACAAGTCAATGTGGGTCGGGATCTGTTATTTAGTATTCTTAATTGGTAATAATATTTGACGCCAACATTTAGCTTCTTTTTTTCCAATTTGACGGAGCTAACATATTGGTCATTTTACGGTTAACACATCTAAGTCATGGAGGGGTCCCAAAAGGGCAAAACTAATTAATTACCAGTGGCCTGTGATCTGTTGTTTCAACAATTGAACTTGAGGCGTGTGCTTTTGCTTTCGTTAAAGAAAAAACAAAAGAAAAAAAACAATTGAACTTCAAGGTGATTAACTAATAAGATTAAGACTCTCCAAATGAAAAACTCGAGGTGAGTATAACTATCAATCGTAAGAATAATTTTAAAAAAAAAAAAAATTGTCGTAGAAAATTTTCGTGGTGTAATTTCAAGAAGATTAATCCATCACATAAATATCATATTTTGTGTAAAAGCTTGGGGTTAAATGTATAATAGGTGTGTGCTGTTTTGGAACTTCCTTCCCCCTTCTTACACATCTATTCAGAAGCCTCTCATTTAAGGATTTTAAATTGAAAAAAAAATGGAATAAGATGATTATTATGATTAATATATTTCGATCTTCTACATTGAGTTCTTGCTGTTCGTCTTGTTTAAATTTTCGTTACATTCCCATTACTTTATTTTTAAAAGAATTGAAAACCAAAAAATGGAAAACATTGATTGGCAATGCCATTTTTTTTTTTTCAAACAAGATATTGGCAATGCCAGTTCTTTTTTTTTTTTCTGATTAATTCCTTAGTTTTAAGAAACACTCCTCTTCTATCTCTGTGACCAAGTATAACAATTCTCAGACTATATATGTTTATAGTCCACATGGCCCCATCCTAAAGATTTTTCGTTTTCATTTTTGGATATGATAATTGACTGTGTTTTATCATTGGCACATCATGGCGTCCATTTTCTTTTACATTTTATTCTGTTTTCTTGCAGCGGGAATACAGTTTACGTTTCGTAAAAATCATATGCCTTTGTCTGAATTGTGATTTATCACTTATCCTCTGTGAATTCCTTTTTATTGTTATTCTTCATTGGCATTGGGTACTCTCACACAATGATCTCTTCAACTCTGACTAATTTGATATCGTTTCTGGATTAATATTTCTTTCAAAAGCCATTCTGCTCAAAGGCCATTATCTTCAATTGAAGAAACGGAATAAGGTTGCCTATTTTTCTTCAAATGTACACACAGAGAGACAATTGCCAGCCAAATAGAATAATCCAGGTCCACGGCTGCAGATGACCATTAGTTGGCTACTTGGTATACTATACATGTAACCAACGGGTTATGTGTCTCCTTCTAGCTCAACGGATGGTGCATTGTTCCGTGTTCTGATTCAAAGTACATTCTTCCAATTCTTTTAGGGTATGAAGCACGAAAGCCTTAGAAATAGGATGTCTTTTCAACTCAGTCTAGCTGTTTATTGCTTTCCTTGCAGCACTTGAACGATCTCCTCCGCTCTTGATTGAATCCCCCTAAGATACTCGACAACAACGCGTTGCTCGTAAGAACCTCCTTCCTGATTAAAAGAGAAATGGAGTAACGAACGAGACAACATTGAAGAATTCCATGTTCGCCTAAGCACATGGATGAAATGGCAATCAGAAGTAGTGACACAAAAACGGCATCATCATAGGCAAGACTCAGCTTACAGTTCTGATTAATATTCGCTCAATTCGTTTTCTTACGACGGCATAGAGTTCCTCAGGAGATATTTCCCCTTTGCCAACTGTCAACCCATCAATCAAAAGCTTGTTCCACCCTTCCTGGGGAGCTGCAGAAAGTAATAAGTGAGGCAGGATGCCAGTTAACCGATCCTAACATCCAAAGACTTCTTTCATAGACTAGAAACAAGATCAAAATGCCGACTCAAATTCTGGCATCTGCATGTGGCAGAGTAGTTATTCATAACCCTGTGCAGTAGGAATCCCTCATGCCCATTTCCCCAATTGCAGCATCCGTACAATAGTAACTTGCAGCAGGCCCAGAATGTTGGCTTGCAAAAGAGCAATCTCCGGGGTGCACTATATTGATATTCCACTATTTCACCCAGATGACAAACATGGCTAAACCAACTATATAAAAAATAATTCCAGGCAGTTTAGCATTGCATTCAATTTTTAGTAAGGAGAAAGATAATCCCATCCTTAACAAATACAAGCATGAGTGTTTAGAGCACGAAAGGAGGGAGAAGGCAGATACCTTTAATTATGGTCTCTAGAAACTGCTCATCCTTCAAAACTTCATCTCCTGCTCACCGAGGTCAAAAATCAGGGACAACTTATCAGAAAGACAAGGATGGAGCAAATACAGTTGTCAGAAACTTTTTAGAAGCTAGGAGTCTTGCTACACATATCTTTCAACCCTGGAGGTAAACTTTAAACAATTAATTACTTAATTGATGTAATGATATAAGCTCAAAGATCCAACATTCCCCGTGCATAAATTACACTGGAAGCAATGACAATGAGACAATAAGAGTAACTTGACTACCAATGACATCATCATTCAAGATAACTATATTCAGTCACTTGCACTCCTGCTAGATAAATTTGTGGTAAAGCTAATTCTAGTTCATATTTCTCTTTTAAATATTCCACTAAAACCAAAATCCATATCTGTTAAAATTGATAGCTGCATGCTCGCTCACTGCAAACCTAACCTCAGCACAAATTTTATAAATTGTGCAGTAAACCAATAACTGTTTCAATTTTGGAAGGCCCACACATTCTGTAAACATCTGCCAAAGCTATGAATTAACAAGTACAGTGGTAGAATATAAAACCATATTCTGTACCTTTTTTTTCTTATAAAAAAAAAAGTACAGTAGTAGAATCACCTTTTTTTGCATAACTACGCTTAGAAAGAATTGTGGAAGCATAGAGTTGCAAAACCTTTTGCAACATTGCCTCAAGGCCCGGCTTATCCCCATCCTCTTTTGCCTACATATATGTAAGCATAAGAGTTACCACCCTTAAAAGTATTAGCGACAAACATTGTAGCAATAGAATGGCAGAAGTGCACAATGACCTCCAACATATGTCATTACCTCATTGATTAAGCCCCCAAAATCACTTTATACCATATGATGTTCAAAATAATGCAGCATCAATAATCCAGTTCAATAACTTCATTTGATAGGAACGTTCTCATTCATAAGCAATATGAACACATCAGATCAAGATTTTTGCTTTTTCACCATCTGCAGATAGAAATTCCTAAAGCAAGAAAGAGAAAATCAGGCATTTACTCTTGAAAAATAATAAAACGACTTACCTGTCTTAGTTGTGCATTAACTTCTGAAAGGAAGCCTTCATCTAGCTGACCCTCTCGCTCCCTATGGATTATCTCCTGATGAAAAGGAGGATTCGTGAATGTGTAAGTTCAGCAGAACATCCACAAAAGACTCAGAATTTAAGGAAGCATAAGCTATTTAAAATATAGAGATACAAACAAGAAACTATATCAAGTTCAGAAGAAAGGAAAACTGGGATTATAGAACCTCACAAAATGCGTCAAGAGCAAATGAATCCCACCAAGAGAAAATAAAAGGCCACGTACATTTTTAAATGCCAACAACAAAATAACAGCACAAAATTAAAATGATGAGGAAAAAGAATGAAGTCAAACAATGTTGTTACGAAGTCTTACTTTCTCCATTAGCTTGAGAGCCTCCGGATCTCTAGGAGGCCACGAAATCTCTTTCTCTTCATCAGTTACAGGTTTCAAGATTGCCTTGAGAACATCAGTAGCTAACTCAATCCTTTCCTGAAGGAATACAATATGAGGTAAAGTTATAAGAAAACAATGAAATATCATGCAAATGTTAAAAAATGAAATACTCAGATCCTTTGCTAAAGGAATACAAAAGGAAGTAAAATAAGAACAAAACAATTTTAAAATATGAAACTATTATGAATGGAGTGCTCAGGAGAACCAAATAACATCTACTGATAGTGTGAATGCAAGAGATGGCAAAAAAGAAATTGAGAAAAAAAAACCTGTACCTGTTGTAAATGAAATACTTGGGAAAACTAAATTATATGTACTGATAGTATCCTTTCCTAAGGGATACAAAAGGAGATAAAGTACTAAGAAAAGTTTTATTTAGAAAAAAAGAATGCAACTGTTATGGATGAAAATACTTGGGAAAAACAAATAGCATCTACTTGTAATGCAAAAGAAATTGACAGTGATGGAAAGGGGTACATTCGTCTTATGGACAAGACGATCCACTATGGTCATCACAGATGAAGCCAACTCCTCATAATCTTTCTGCAAAAGAGAAAAAAAAATTAAGCCCAAAAAATTATTACTAAGAAAATGTAAGTTCAGAGGCGAGGAGAGCTTCAGCTTCCCCATAAAGAAAACGGGGAGAAAAAACTAAAATTAACCAAGTTAAAAACCATGCTTTATCATCCTCTGATTTGCAGGTGTCAGTCCTTGCTGCAAGTCGTATCCAAAAACCCTCATTGAAAGCAAGGACATTTTCAACAACAAGCTTCGGGAACTGTTCACAGAGAGAAAAAGGCAAAGAATCGGTTATAGATAGTCTAAACTACAATGTAATCCATTTGTCTAGTGATCAATACAAGTTCAGCCCAACAATATATATATTATACATATTAACTCCTAAAATTGACAATGGAGGAGATAGAGCCTTATTCCAGAATGACTAAAACACCCAAAGAACAGAGAAGCAACAACAACTAATCCTTCCTCTCAGCATCAATAATGTCAAAAACAAACAGCAAATAATTATTTGCTTACTTCTTTCGGATCTGCATTCCTCAGCGTATCTATCAGCATATCTACTTCAACAGTCTTTTTAAAGGCCTCCTCGGGACTTCGATTGACTGCACAGATCAAAGTTCTCCTGTTTTATTTGACCCAAATAAAGCATATTCACAATCAATAGCTCCCATATTACCAGAAAAAGGTAATAATATCATATAGCAAACTAAGAACACACAGAAAAACAACAGCCACTCAATCCAAAACGAATTACGCGGCATTGCTTTCAACAATTAGTCATGGCACAAAAAAAACAAACACATAAAGCCAAGTAAAATCAAGCCAGGTAATGATCACCTCCTCTTCAATTCCGTGGAAGTGACAGGAAAAGCCGGATCCATTTTCCGCCAAGTAAAAAAACCGCTTCTCCATCGTTGAACCAGTGGAATCTGCAGTGTGGAGCAAGGAGACACCTAAGCGCCAAACACACACAGTAGTAGTGAGGCATCTTTAATAAATTTCATCAGTGACAGAAATGAAAGAAAAAAGGAAAGAAAAAGCAGATAAATGGTTCAAATTAATTAACTTCCAAAGCTAGAAAACTTCCACATTGATCATATCTCCGCATTTCTTAGGCGCGGGAGTAATATTGAAAACGGTTACGCTTAACAAACAAAACGACCGGTCAACAACCGGTAGCGAAATTTTTTAATGGTTTTTAGAGGAAAAAGAAAAGGGAGTGTGTTGCTGTTACCTGATAATAATGAGGTGAAGAGGAAGGAAGGGAGTTAAGAGGGAGAGAAATCGTTACGGCCATCAATTATTGTGTTAGGGAACGCGCGCAGTGGCGGGAGAGGGACAGGAAATGACCGTTCAATTTGGGTAACCAAATCCAGAATTGAGTGATACTGTGTGCGTTTTTCGTTACAGGGAGAGGTGATGGCAAACCGCAAATCGGCCAACGCCACAACCGCAAGCCCTTTTTTGGGCCTTGTTGTTGGGCTAATCTGCTGAGAAATTTTGGACTTCTCTACGAGTCTACGTCACCCTGCAAGTAGCCCATCGTCTAACCGTCCCCCAAAGTGGGCCTTCCTTTCGGGCTACAGTTTTGGGGTTTATCGGGTGAAATAATGTGGTCAACTATATGAGCTATACAGGCCCAGTGAAAGACTTTGAGTCATGAGTTACACGGGCTCATTACGTTCTTTTGGGCCTTTTTAGCATGGTAACTAGGTACTTCAGTTGTCTATAATCTCACAACTGACCAACCAAGTGTGCGGTTTCTTCAAAATGATGGGTACAATACAATCTCTTTAGTGGGCTTCGATCGATTTGTGTTCTTCTTGTGTTGCATTTGGATTATCAAAACCCAGAACTTGTGATGATCAATTAACCAGGATAAGCCGTTGCTTCACTTGTACCCACTTATCTTTTTTTCATTCAATGTCAGTTCATATCATTTTGAATTTTGATATTGTCGCCTATCACTCGAGGCTAGACACATTTCTCATGTGCATGAAAAATATATTTACTTTTAGCATGATATTCGTGATGAAGAGACCAATGAACTTTTAGGCCACCCACCGTGTCATATCATATGGGAAACAAAACAGCGTGTTAATCATATGGATTGAAATCGTGAAGTGGATTGGGACCCAACATCTTTTTGGTGACAGCCTAAATCCCTTTCCAATCCTTTTTGATTGATATTTTGTAATCATCCCTATTATTTCCTCCTCCACTCTCTCTCCCTTTTTTTCCAGTTTAGTCTATAAGTGCCTTTAGTTTATTCCTTTCTGCACTAGACTTGGTGTGTAGTAGTACTCTTGAAAAGACATGAGATTTTTTCATATGCTTTTGCAAGAAGTATCCGGCACCGTGATTAATTATGAGGGTCCCCTTACCCTTGAAAATTTTTAGCCGGGGCATATCATTTGAGAACATTAATTAATTTTTATACTGTCGTGTGTAAAAGATTATACATATACGCAGTTCTCATTGTGCATGTAAGAAGTAATGATGCCATTGAAGTGTGTTGTAAAAAATTTGGAAGCAAATATAGGGTCCGTTTGGTTTGGGGGTTTGGGCGGGCGGGTTTGGGTTTGAAACCCAACCCGCTGTTTGGTTGACAAAAAGGGAGGGCGGGTTCGAATTGGGGTTTGGGTTTGGAAACCCACCATGCGGGTTTCCGAGCCTCAAACCCGCGTTTTTCCACCCGCCCTGGGAGCTGAGGTTGGGGTTTGGTGGGTTGGGGTTTGTAAATTTGGGACGAGCGTGTCCCTGTCTAAATTTTATAATTCCCAAACTATCCCCCCAAATAAAACCGTTGTTGACCGTTCATTTCACGCAGCCGAGCTCGATACTCTTTCTCTCCTCTCTTCTCCAGGTTCGTCTTCCTCCATGCTTCTCCCCTATCTATCTCTTCTCCGATCGATTTCCAGCCCGCAACGACCATGGATTTTTGCAAAATCCGCTTCCCTTCGTCTTATTTCTTCCTCCTCTGCAACCTCTCCCCTCGTTCTTCCTCCATTTCAATTAATTCCGAAATCCCCAAAATTACTGTCATAAACCCTAAATTCGATTTTGGGGAAAACACAATGGGTCGATTAAATACATCCCAAAAATGTTAATAGCCGTTAGTTTCCTCTCTAATTCTCTCTAATTCGTCTTCTTTTTGGTTGATGTAGGTTGATTGAAGGTTGAAGTTCTTGTTGCTCTTCGATTCCATCTGGGTATGTGGTACTGGAAACTCGTTCATTATTCCTCCGTTACTCTCTGATTTAAGCTTTTGTGTATCCTTGATTTAACTGGAACTTATGATTCCATGATTCTTTATGGTGTCGCAGGCTACTTGTTTTATTTTTGTGTTATTATTCTCTGTCCTTCCCGCCTGGACATGCGTTGAAATAGGTTGGTTGTAGGATTGAAGTACGCGATCTGTTTGTTTTTTAGAGAAGCTTTTAAGAAATGAATACAAAAAAAAAATAGTAATACGCCGTTGAATCTTTGAACACTTGGTGTTATCAACCACAAGATTAGGTAGAAGATATGGGTCATGGGGTATTTGTGAAAGTCTGTTGTATTGTACTGTTTTGTTTGTTACATTGGATTATTGTATCCTCTTTGGAACCTAAAGAAAGTTGTATGATGGTGTTGACTATGGTTCAGGTTGGTAAAGCATCTGGTTCTGAGTAGTTAAAAGCTCTGATAGCCTAAAGATGGGATGTTATTGGTCACTTGGAGGGGTTTTGCGTCCCTGTAGTCGTGATTTTGCCCCTTGCTTGCTTGATTCTCCATGTTGATTGATTGAATGGGAACAAACATTTGTGGTATTAGTTTATGTTCTGTCACTTTTCATCCTCTACCACACCAGCAAAAGAGAGAAAGCACAAAACAATGTTTAATGTAATTATGATTGCTGGAAAAAAACATAAATTTTGAAAGATTGTCTAATAATTCTGGTTGAGATAAATGTACTAGAGTCTTCAGTGCTTTCTTCTTTGTGTTTCTTCTTTTCCATGTGAAACAAATGCAGTAAGTAATAGACTTGCTCAATTCAAAAAGATTTTGGTGGTGATGTGATGAAGATATGGATGGCATGTGAGTTACTGTAACGTGAATGAATGCGTCCTGCCCTGCTTTTTATCCCCTTATTTTCTGCTTTTTTATCACAAGAATTTCAAGATATCAAGTTTATTTCCCACATTTCCAGTAGTGCAATCAATATCATATACGTTGTTTTGATTCATCACACACAGCGTGTGCTCATGGCAATTCTTTGGCCTACTAGAAGACAGTGCAATGCAAATGCAAATAGGCAATAGATACTAATCTTATTATAAGTTGTGGTTTCTTGTTTCTATTGATTGCAAACTTTCAAGATTTCATTGATACTAATGGAAAGATTGTTGGTGGAAGGGTTAAAATAAGCATGAGCTAGTGGCTGTTACTTGCTTATTTAGGAGTGTGTGCTAGAATGGTATTGTTCCTGGGTTTGATCGTTATCTAGGGGTGGTTGATGTTCTTGAGAATGCTAGCCATTTGTGTAAGGCAGTAGAGTCCAATGTGGAGAACAATTAGAGCCAAACTCTCTCTGTGTGGTTTTTATTTTCAGCGGAGAATCAGTGATCATCATTTCCTTTCTTAGTCTGTTGTTTTGATCTTACAATTCAGTTGTTTGTTTGTAGTGACTTGCTTTTTATACATGCATGTGGTCGTGTCTATATGGCTTTTGGGTTTGCTCTTTTGTTTTGTCCTTTCTTGATAATAGAGCTTTCGTATCTGTCTGTTCATTTTCTGCACTTGAGGTGCTTCAAATATTGCTTGGAATGTTCTCCTTAATCAATTCTCATTTTGCAGCAAGGTTATACAAATTTGTTATACAAATTCTCATGTTCTCCTCTCTCTCGCTCTCTCTGTGTGGTTTTTATTTTCAGTTTCACTACTCCAGTTCCAAAATCCATTCGTCTCGGCATCTGCTACTCCTCCTCAACCTCTGACATTACTGTACATTGTCAAGGTATCAACTTCCACTCTCTCTTTCTCATGTATTTGGTGCTTGTTTTGGCACTTCTTTACCTCGTTGAATGTGCTCTCTTGACATTTTTAGGCTGTCTTCCTCTATTTGCTGTGCTGAACATGCTCTCTTGCCATTTTCATGTTGTCCATCTTGTGCTTGCATTATTTAATTGGAGTTCATTTTTATAGACATTATTGAGATGAATATGGAAGAGGATGATCAATGGGAAGAGGACTTGGTAATATGGTGGTGGTGGAATAACCAAAACCGCCGTAATAGGGAGATGGAAATGGAGATATTTGGGGCGTTGTATCACATGAAAATTGGTAGGTATGCTAATAAGAGGGCGTTATACGATAGGGTTTCGACTAATTTACAAAGCAGGAAAGAGGCAATAGATAAGATTACCAAAGCTAATGATGTGTACTGCATTTCGATGCTACGAATGGATAGAAATGCATTTGCCAAATTATGTGACATCCTCCAAACTAGGGGTGGGTTGACGGCAACAGGTAGTGTCACCATAGAGGAAAAAGTTGCAATGTTGTTACAGATTTTAGCACATCACGGAAAGAATAGGGTACAAATGACAGCTTTTAGTAGGTCGGGTGAGACAGTAAGTAGGCAAGTGC